>JAYMFD010003092.1:0-85919 GCA_035771175.1 Paratinospora sagittata
CCGGTGGATTGGTCGCTATTGCGTGAAACACATTTTCCAAGTAAATTTAGTTCATTTAAACCAAAATTTTAGCTTTGGAGGTCAAAAATTCACCGGGATATTGGAACAGAGTTCCATCTATTCCGGGGGTTCCTAAAAGGATATTGGGACTCGCTCAAAAAGTTGTTGGAGAAAGCATTCCGGTGGATTGGTCGCGATTGCCTGAAACACATTTTCTAAGTAAATTTAGTTCATTAAAACCCAAAATTTTAGATTTGGGGTCAAAAATTCACCGGGATATTGGAATGGAATTCCATTTATTCCGGGGGTTCCTAAAGGATATTGGAACGATTAAAGAGTTGGTGGAGAAAGCAATCCGGCGGATTGGTCGCGATTGCCTCAAACACATGTTCTAAGTAAATTTAGTTAATTTAAATCCAAGATTTCAGATTTGTTGGTCAAAAATTCACCGGGATATTATAACGGAGTTCCATTTATTCCGGAGGTTCCTAGAAGGACATTGGGACTCGCACAAAGAGTTGGGGGAGAAAACAATGCGGTGGATTGGTCGCAATTGCCTCAAACTCGTTTTCTAAGTGAATTTAGTGCATATAAACTTCCGATTTTGGTGTCAAAAATTCATCAGGACCTCGAACGAGGGTTTCATCGACTCTACGGGTTCCTAGTAGGATATTGAGTCTCGCGCAATGTCTTATGGGAGAAAAAAGCCCAGTGGATTGGTTATGGTTGCCTCAAACGCAGTTTCTAAGCCATTTTAATTCATTAAATAACACTTTTGGTTTGGGGGTCAAAAATTCATCGGGATATTGGAACGGAATTCCATCTATTCCGGGGGTTCCTAGAAGGATATTGGGACTCACTTAAAGAGTTGGTGGAGAAAGCAATCCGGTGGATTGGTCGCGATTGCCTTAAACACATTTTCTAAGTAAATTTAGTTCATTTAAACCAGATTTTAGCTTTGGAGAGAAAAAATTCACCGGGATATTGGAACGGAGTTCCATCTATTCCGGTGGTTCCTAGAAGGATATTGGGACTCGCTCAAAAAGTTGGTGGAGAAAGCAATCCGGTGGATTGGTCGCGATTGCCTGAAACACATTTTCTAAGTAAATTTAGTTCATTTAAACCCAAAATTTTAGATTTGGGGGGCAAAAAATCACTGGGACATTGGAACGGAGTTCCATTTATTCCGTGGGTTCCTAGAAGGATATTGGAACGATCAAAGAGTTGCTGGAGAAAGCAATCCGGTGGGTTGGTCGCGATTGCCTCAAACACATTTTCTAAGTAAATTTAGTTCATTTAAATCCAAAATTTTAGATTTGGGGGTCAAAAATTTACCGGGACATTGGAACATAGTTTAATATATTTTGGGGGTTCCTGGAAGGATATTCGGACTCGCTCAAAGAGTTCGTGCAGAAATCAATCCGGTGGATTGGTCGCTATTTGCCTGAAACACATTTTCCAAGTAAATTTAGTTCATTTAAACCAAAATTTTAGCTTTGGAGGTCAAAAATTCACCGGGATATTGGAACGGAGTTCCATCTATTCCGGGGGTTCCTAAAAGGATATTGGGACTCGCTCAAAAAGTTGGTGGAGAAAGCATTCCGGTGGATTGGTCGCGATTGCCTGAAACACATTTTCTAAGTAAATTTAGTTCATTAAAACCCAAAATTTAGATTTGGGGTCAAACATTCACCGGGATATTGGAATGGAGTTCCATTTATTCCGGGGGTTCCTAAAAGGATATTGGAACGATTAAAGAGTTGCTGGAGAAAGCAATCTGGTGGATTGGTCGCGATTGCCTCAAACACATTTTCTAAGTAAATTTAGTTAATTTAAATACAAAATTTCAGATTTGGTGGTCAAAAATTCACCGGGATATTAGAACGTAGTTCCATTTATTCCGAAGGTTCCTAGAAGGACATTGGGACTCGCACAAAGAGTTGGTGGGGAAAACAATGCGGTGGATTGGTCGCAATTGCCTCAAACTCGTTTTCTAAGTGAATTTAGTTCATATAAACTTCCGATTTTGGTGTCAAAAATTCATCAGGACCTCGGAACGAGGTTTCATCGACTCTACGGGGTTCCTAGTAGGATATTGAGTCTCGCGCAACGTCTTATGGGAGAAAAAAGCCCAGTGGATTGGTTATGGTTGCCTCAAACGCATTTTCTAAGCCATTTTAATTCATTAAATAACACTTTTGGTTTGGGGGTCAAAAATTCATCGGGATATTGGAACGAAATTCCATCTATTCCGGGGGTTTCCTAGAAGGATATTGGGACTCGCTCAAAGAGTTGGTGGAGAAAGCAATCCGGTGGATTGGTCGCGATTGCCTTAAACACATTTTCTAAGTAAATTTAGTTCATTTAAACCAAGATTTTAGCTTTGGAGAGAAAAAATTCACCGGGATATTGGAACGGAGTTCCATCTATTCCGGTGGTTCCTAGAAGGATATTGGAACTCGCTCAAAAAGTTGGTGGAGAAAGCAATCCGGAGGATTGGTCGCGATTGCCTGAAACACATTTTCTAAGTAAATTTAGTTCATTTAAACCCAAAATTTTAGATTTGGGGGTCAAAAATTCACCGGGACATTGGAACGGAGTTCCATTTATTCCATGGGTTCCTAGAAGGATATTGGAACGATCAAAGAGTTGCTGGAGAAAGCAGTCCGGTGGGTTGGTCGCGATTGCCTCAAACACATTTTCTAAGTAAATTTAGTTCATTTAAATCCAAAATTTTTGATTGGGGGTCAAAAATTCATCGGGACATTGGAACGGAATTCCATCTATTCCGGGGGTTCCTGGAAGGATATTGGGACTCGCTCAAAGAGTTCGTGCAGAAATCAATCCGGTGGATTGGTCGCGATTGCCTTAAACACATTTTCTAAGTAAATTTAGTTCATTTAAACCAAGATTTTAGCTTTGGAGAGAAAAAATTCACCGGGATATTGGAACGGAGTTCCATCTATTCCGGTGGTTCCTAGAAGGATATTGGGACTCGCTCAAAAAGTTGGTGGAGAAAGCAATCCGGTGGATTGGTCGCGATTGCCTGAAACACATTTTCCAAGTAAATTTAGTTCATTTAAACCCAAAATTTTAGATTTGGGGGCCAAAAAATCACTGGGACATTGGAACGGAGTTCCATTTATTCCGTGGGTTCCTAGAAGGATATTGGAACGATCAAAGAGTTGGTGGAGAAAGCATTCCGGCGGATTGGTCGCGATTGCCTGAAACACATTTTCTAAGTAAATTTAGTTCATTTAAATCCAAAATTTTAGATTTGGGGTGAAAAATTCACCGGGACAATTGGAATGGAGCTCCATTTATTTCGGGGGTTCCTGGAAGGATATTGGAACGATCAAAGAGTTGGTGGAGAAAGCAATCCGGTGGGTTGGTCGCGATTGCCTCAAACACATTTTCTAAGTAAATTTAGTTCATTTAAATCCAAAATTTTAGATTTGGGGGTCAAAAATTCACCGGGACATTTGAACAGATTTTCATCAATTTCGGGGGTTCCTGGAAGGATATTGGGACTCGCTCAAAGAGTTCGTGCAGAAAGCATTCCGGTGGATTGGTCGCTATTGCGTGAAACACATTTTCCAAGTAAATTTAGTTCATTTAAACCAAAATTTTAGCTTTGGAGGTCAAAAATTCACCGGGACATTGGAACGGAGTTCCATTTATTCTTGGGTTCCTAGAAGGATATTAGAACGATCAAAAGAGTTGGTGGAGAAAGCATTCCGGTGGATTGGTCGCGATTGCCTGAAACACATTTTCTAAGTAAATTTAGTTCATTTAAACCCAAAATTTTAGATTTGGGGTCAAAAATTCACCGGGATATTGGAACGAAATTCCATCTATTCCGGGGGTTCCTAGAAGGATATTGGGACTCGCACAAAGAGTTGGGGGAGAAAACAATGCGGTGGATTGGTCGCAATTGCCTCAAACTACTTTTCTAAGTGAATTTAGTGCATATAAACTTCCGATTTTGGTGTCAAAAATTCATCAGGACCTCGGAACGAGGTTTCATCGACTCTACGGGGTTCCCAGTAGGATATTGAGTCTCGCGCAATGTCTTATGGGAGAAAAAAGCCCAGTGGATTGGTTATGGTTGCCTCAAACGCAGTTTCTAAGCCATTTTAATTCATTAAATAACACTTTTGGTTTGGGGGTCAAAAATTCATCGGGATATTGGAACGGAATTCCATCTATTCCGGGGGTTCCTAGAAGGATATTGGGACTCACTCAAAGAGTTGGTGGAGAAAGCAATCCGGTGGATTGGTCGCGATTGCCTTAAACACATTTTCTAAGTAAATTTAGTTCATTTAAACCAAGATTTTAGCTTTGGAGAGAAAAAATTCACCGGGATATTGGAACGGAGTTCCATCTATTCCGGTGGTTCCTAAAAGGATATTGGGACTCGCTCAAAAAGTTGGTGGAGAAAGCAATCCGGTGGATTGGTCGCGATTGCCTGAAACACATTTTCTAAGTAAATTTAGTTCATTTAAACCCAAAATTTTAGATTTGGGGGCCAAAAAATCACTGGGACATTGGAACGGAGTTCCATTTATTCCGTGGGTTCCTAGAAGGATATTGGAACGATCAAAGAGTTGCTGGAGAAAGCAATCCGGTGGGTTGGTTGCGATTGCCTCAAACACATTTTCTAAGTAAATTTAGTTCATTTAAATCCAAAATTTTAGATTTGGGGGTCAAAAATTTACCGGGACATTGGAACAGAGTTTCATCTATTTTGGGGGTTCCTGGAAGGATATTGGGACTCGCTCAAAGAGTTCGTGCAGAAATCAATCCGGTGGATTGGTCGCTATTGCCTGAAACACATTTTCCAAGTAAATTTAGTTCATTTAAACCAAAATTTTAGCTTTGGAGGTCAAAAATTCACCGGGATATTGGAACGGAGTTCCATCTATTACGGGGGTTCCTAGAATGATATTGGGACTCGCTCAAAAAGTTGGTGGAGAAAGCATTCCGGTGGATTGGTTGCGATTGCCTGAAACACATTTTCTAAGTAAATTTAGTTCATTTAAACCCAAAATTTAGATTTGGGGTCAAAAATTTACCAGGACATTGGAACGGAGTTCCATTTATTCCTTGGGTTCCTAGAAGGATATTAGAACGATCAAAAGAGTTGGTGGAGAAAGCATTCCGGTGGATTGGTCGCGATTGCCTGAAACACATTTTCTAAGTAAATTTAGTTCATTTAAACCCAAAATTTTAGATTTGGGGTCAAAAATTCACCGGGATATTGGAATGGAGTTCCATTTATTTCGGGGGTTCCTAATAGGATATTGGAACGATCAAAGAGTTGGTGGAGAAAGCAATCCGGTGGGTTGGTCGCGATTGCCTCAAACACATTTTCTAAGTAAATTTAGTTCATTTAAATCCAAAATTTTAGATTTGGGGGTCAAAAATTCACCGGGACATTTGAACAGATTTTCAACAATTTCGGGGGTTCCTGGAAGGATATTGGGACTCGCTCAAAGAGTTCGTGCAGAAAGCAATCCGGTGGATTGGTCGCTATTGCGTGAAACACATTTTCCAAGTAAATTTAGTTCATTTAAACCAAAATTTTAGCTTTGGAGGTCAAAAATTCACCGGGATATTGGAACGGAGTTCCATCTATTTCGGGGGTTCCTAAAAGGATATTGGGACTCGCTCAAAAAGTTGGTGGAGAAAGCATTCCGGTGGATTGGTCGCGATTGCCTGAAACACATTTTCTAAGTAAATTTAGTTCATTAAAACCCAAAATTTTAGATTTGGGGTCAAAAATTCACCGGGATATTGGAATGGAGTTCCATTTATTCCGGGGGTTCCTAAAAGGATATTGGAACGATTAAAGTGTTGGTGGAGAAAGCAATCTGGTGGATTGGTCGCGATTGCCTCAAACACATTTTCTAAGTAAATTTAGTTAATTTAAATACAAAATTTCAGATTTGGTGGTCAAAAATTCACCGGGATATTAGAACGGAGTTCCATTTATTCCGAAGGTTCCTAGAAGGACATTGGGACTCGCACAAAGAGTTGGTGGGGAAAACAATGCGGTGGATTGGTCGCAATTGCCTCAAACTCGTTTTCTACGTGAATTTAGTTCATCTAAACTTCCGATTTTGGTGTCAAAAATTCCTCAGGACCTCGGAACGAGGTTTCATCGACTCTACGGGGTTCCTAGTAGGATATTGAGTCTCGCGCAACGTCTTATGGGAGAAAAAAGCCCAGTGGATTGGTTATGGTTGCCTCAAACGCATTTTCTAAGCCATTTTAATTCATTAAATAACACTTTTGGTTTGGGGGTCAAAAATTCATCGGGATATTGGAACGAAATTCCATCTATTCCGGGGGTTCCTAGAAGGATATTGGGACTCGCTCAAAGAGTTGGTGGAGAAAGCAATCCGGTGGATTGGTCGCGATTGCCTTAAACACATTTTCTAAGTAAATTTAGTTCATTTAAACCAAGATTTTAGCTTTGGAGAGAAAAAATTCACCGGGTTATTAGAACGGAGTTCCATCTATTCCGGTGGTTCCTAGAAGGATATTGGGACTCGCTCAAAAAGTTGGTGGAGAAAGCAATCCGGTGGATTGGTCGCGATTGCCTGAAACACATTTTCAAAGTAAATTTAGTTCATTTAAACCCAAAATTTTAGATTTGGGGGTCAAAAATTCACCGGGACATTGGAACGGAGTTCCATTTATTCCGTGGGTTCCTAGAAGGATATTGGGACGATCAAAGAGTTGCTGGAGAAAGCAATCCGGTGGGTTGGTCGCGATTGCCTCAAACAGATTTTCTAAGTAAATTTAGTTCATTTAAATCCAAAATTTTAGATTTGGGGGTCAAAAATTTACCGGGACATTGGAACAGAGTTTCATCTATTTTGGGGGTTCCTGGAAGGATATTTGGACACGCTCAAAGAGTTCGTGCAGAAATCAATCCGGTGGATTGGTCGCTATTGCCTGAAACACATTTTCCAAGTAAATTTAGTTCATTTAAACCAAAATTTTAGCTTTGGAGGTTAAAAATTCACCGGGATATTGGAACGGAGTTCCATCTATTACGGGGGTTCCTAGAATGATATTGGGACTCGCTCAAAAAGTTGGTGGAGAAAGCATTTCGGTGGATTGGTTGCGATTGCTTGAAACACATTTTCTAAGTAAATTTAGTTCATTTAAACCCAAAATTTTAGATTTGGGGTCAAAAATTTACCGGGAGATTGGAATAGAGTTCCATTTATTCCGTGGGTTCCTAGAAGGATATTGGAACGGTCAAAGGGTTGGTGGAGAAAGCATTCCGGTGGATTGGTCGCGATTGCCTGAAACACATTTTCTAAGTAAATTTAGTTCATTTAAACCCAAAATTTTAGATTTGGGGTCAAAAATTCACCGGGATATTGGAATGGAGTTCCATTTATTTCGGGGGTTCCTAAAAGGATATTGGAACGATCAAAGAGTTGGTGGAGAAAGCAATCCGGTGGGTTGGTCGCGATTGCCTCAAACACATTTTCTAAGTAAATTTAGTTCATTTAAATCCAAAATTTTAGATTTGGGGGTCAAAAATTCACCGGGACATTGGAACAGAGTTTCATCAATTTCGGGGGTTCCTGGAAGGATATTGGGACTCGCTCAAAGAGTTCGTGCAGAAAGCAATCCGGTGGATTGGTCGCTATTGCGTGAAACACATTTTCCAAGTAAATTTAGTTCATTTAAACCAAAATTTTAGCTTTGGAGGTCAAAAATTCACCGGGATATTGGAACGGAGTTCCATCTATTCCGGGGGTTCCTAAAAGGATATTGGGACTCGCTCAAAAAGTTGGTGGAGAAAGCATTCCGGTGGATTGGTCGCGATTGCCTGAAACACATTTTCTCAGTAATTTAGTTCATTAAAACCCAAAACTTTAGATTTGGGGTCAAAAATTCACCGGGATATTGGAATGGAGTTCCATTTATTCTGGGGGTTCCTAAAAGGATATTGGAACGATTAAAGAGTTGGTGGAGAAAGCAATCCGGCGGATTGGTCGCGATTGCCTCAAACACATTTTCTAAGTAAATTTAGTTAATTTAAATCCAAAATTTCAGATTTGGTGGTCAAAAATTCACCGGGATATTAGAACGGAGTTCCATTTATTCCGGAGGTTCCTAGAAGGACATTGGGACTCGCACAAAGAGTTGGGGGAGAAAACAATGCGGTGGATTGGTCGCAATTGCCTCAAACTAGTTTTCTAAGTGAATTTAGTGCATATAAACTTCCGATTTTGGTGTCAAAAATTCATCAGGACCTCGGAACGTGGTTTCATCGACTCTACGGGGTTCCTAGTAGGATATTGAGTCTCGCGCAATGTCTTATGGGAGAAAAAAGCCCAGTGGATTGGTTATGGTTGCCTCAAACGCAGTTTCTAAGCCATTTTAATTCATTAAATAACACTTTTGGTTTGGGGGTCAAAAATTCATCGGGATATTGGAAGGGAATTCCATCTATTCCGGGGGTTCCTAGAAGGATATTGGGACTCACTTAAAGAGTTGGTGGAGAAAGCAATCCGGTGGATTGGTCGCGATTGCCTTAAACACATTTTCTAAGTAAATTTAGTTCATTTAAACCAAGATTTTAGCTTTGGAGAGAAAAATTCACCGGGATATTGGAACGGAGTTCCATCTATTCCGGTGGTTCCTAGAAGGATTTTGGGACTCGCTCAAAAAGTTGGTGGAGAAAGCAATCCGGTGGATTGGTCGCGATTGCCTGAAACACATTTTCTAAGTAAATTTAGTTCATTTAAACCCAAAATTTTAGATTTGGGGGGCAAAAAATCACCGGGACATTGGAACGGAGTTCCATTTATTCCGTGGGTTCCTAGAAGGATATTGGAACGATCAAAGAGTTGCTGGAGAAAGCAATCCGGTGGGTTGGTCGCGATTGCCTGAAACACATTTTCTAAGTAAATTTAGTTCATTTAAACCCAAAATTTTAGATTTGGGGGGCAAAAAATCACCGGGACATTGGAACGGAGTTCCATTTATTCCGTGGGTTCCTAGAAGGATATTGGAACGATCAAAGAGTTGCTGGAGAAAGCAATCCGGTGGATTGGTCGCTATTACCTGAAACACATTTTCCAAGTAAATTTAGTTCATTTAAACCAAAATTTTAGCTTTGGAGGTCAAAAATTCACCGGGATATTGGAACGGAGTTCCATCTATTACGGGGGTTCCTAGAATGATATTGGGACTCGCTCAAAAAGTTGGTGGAGAAAGCATTCCGGTGGATTGCTTGCGATTGCCTGAAACACATTTTCTAAGTAAATTTAGTTCATTTAAACCCAAAATTTTAGATTTGGGGTCAAAAATTTACCAGGACATTGGAACGGAGTTCCATTTATTCCGTGGGTTCCTAGAAGGATATTGGAACGATCAAAGAGTTGGTAGAGAAAGCATTCCGGTGGATTGGTCGCGATTGCCTGAAACACATTTTCTAAGTAAATTTAGTTCATTTAAACCCAAAATTTTAGATTTGGGGTCAAAAATTCACCGGGATATTGGAATGGAGTTCCATTTATTCCGGGGGTTCCTAAAAGGATATTGGAACGATTAAAGAGTTGGTGGAGAAAGCAATCTGGTGGATTGGTCGCGATTGCCTCAAACACATTTTCTAAGTAAATTTAGTTAATTTAAATACAAAATTTCAGATTTGGTGGTCAGAAATTCACCGGGATATTAGAACGGAGTTCCATTTATTCCGAAGGTTCCTAGAAGGACATTGGGACTCGCACAAAGAGTTGGTGGGGAAAACAATGCGGTGGATTGGTCGCAATTGCCTCAAACTCGTTTTCTAAGTGAATTTAGTTCATATAAACTTCCGATTTTGGTGTCAAAAATTCATCAGGACCTCGGAACGAGGTTTCATCGACTCTACGGGGTTCCTAGTAGGATATTGAGTCTCGCGCAACGTCTTATGGGAGAAAAAAGCCCAGTGGATTGGTTATGGTTGCCTCAAACGCATTTTCTAAGCCATTTTAATTCATTAAATAACACTTTTGGTTTGGGGGTCAAAAATTCATCGGGATATTGGAACGAAATTCCATCTATTCCGGGGGTTCCTAGAAGGATATTGGGACTCGCTCAAAGAGTTGGTGGAGAAAGCATTCCGGTGGATTGGTCGCGATTGCCTTAAACACATTTTCTAAGTAAATTTAGTTCATTTAAACCCAAAATTTTAGATTTGGGGTCAAAAATTTACCAGGACATTGGAACGGAGTTCCATTTATTCCGTGGGTTCCTAGAAGGATATTAGAACGATCAAAGAGTTGGTGAAGAAAGCATTCCGGTGGATTGGTCGCGATTGCCTGAAACACATTTTCTAAGTAAATTTAGTTCATTTAAGCCCAAAATTTTAGATTTGGGGTCAAAAATTCACCGGGATATTGGAATGGAGTTCCATTTATTGCGGGGGTTCCTAAAAGGATATTGGAACGATCAAAGAGTTGGTGGAGAATGCAATCCGGTGGGTTGGTCGCGATTGCCTCAAACACATTTTCTAAGTAAATTTAGTTCATTTAAATCCAAAATTTTAGATTTGGGGGTCAAAAATTTACCGGGACATTGGAACAGAGTTTCATCAATTTCGGGGGTTCCTGGAAGGATATTGGGATTCGCTCAAAGAGTTCGTGCAGAAAGCAATCCGGTGGATTGGTCGCTATTGCGTGAAACACATTTTCCAAGTAAATTTAGTTCATTTAAACCAAAATTTTAGCTTTGGAGGTCAAAAATTCACCGGGATATTGGAACGGAGTTCCATCTATTCCGGGGGTTCCTAAAAGGATATTGGGACTCGCTCAAAAAGTTGGTGGAGAAAGCATTCCGGTGGATTGGTCGCGATTGCCTGAAACACATTTTCTAAGTAAATTTAGTTCATTAAAACCCAAAATTTTAAATTTGGGGTCAAAAATTCACCGGGATATTGGAATGGAGTTCCATTTATTCCGGGGGTTCCTAAAAGGATATTGGAACGATTAAAGAGTTGGTGGAGAAAGCAATCTGGTGGATTGGTCGCGATTGCCTCAAACACATTTTCTAAGTAAATTTAGTTAATTTAAATACAAAATTTTAGATTTGGTGGTCAAAAATTCACCGGGATATTAGAACGGCGTTCCAATTATTCCGAAGGTTCCTAGAAGGACATTGGGACTCGCACAAAGAGTTGGTGGGGAAAACAATGCGGTGGATTGGTCGCAATTGCCTCAGACTCGTTTTCTAAGTGAATTTAGTTCATATAAACTTCCGATTTTGGTGTCAAAAATTCATCAGGACCTCGGAACGAGGTTTCATCGACTCTACGGGGTTCCTAGTAGGATATTGAGTCTCGCGCAACGTCTTATGGGAGAAAAAAGCCCAGTGGATTGGTTATGGTTGCCTCAAACGCATTTTCTAAGCCATTTTAATTCATTAAATAACACTTTTGGTTTGGGGGTCAAAAATTCATCGGGATATTGGAACGAAATTCCATCTATTCAGGGGGTTCCTAGAAGGATATTGGGACTCGCTCAAAGAGTTGGTGGAGAAAGCAATCCGGTGGATTGGTCGCGATTGCCTTAAACACATTTTCTAAGTAAATTTAGTTCATTTAAACCAAGATTTTAGCTTTGGAGAGAAAAAATTCACCGGGATATTGGAACGGAGTTCCATCTATTCCGGTGGTTCCTAGAAGGATATTGGGACTCGCTCAAAAAGTTGGTGGAGAAAGCAATCCGGTGGATTGGTCGCGATTGCCTGAAACACATTTTCTAAGTAAATTTAGTTCATTTAAACCCAAAATTTTAGATTTGGGGGTCAAAAATTCACCGGGACATTGGAACGGAGTTCCATTTATTCCGTGGGTTCCTAGAAGGATATTGGAACGATCAAAGAGTTGCTGGAGAAAGCAATCCGTTGGGTTGGTCGCGATTGCCTCAAACACATTTCCTAAGTAAATATAGTTCATTTAAATCCAAAATTTTAGATTTGGGGGTCAAAAATTTACCGGGACATTGGAACAGAGTTTAATCTATTTTGGGGGTTCCTGGAAGGATATTGGGACTCGCTCAAAGAGTTCGTGCAAAAATAAATCCGGTGGATTGGTCGCTATTGCCTGAAACACATTTTCCAAGTAAATTTAGTTCATTTAAACCAAAATTTTAGCTTTGGAGGTCAAAAATTTACCGGGATATTGGAACGGAGTTCCATCTATTACGGGGGTTCCTAGAATGATATTGGGACTCGCTCAAAAAGTTGGTGGAGAATGCATTCCGGTGGATTGGTTGCGATTGCCTGAAACACATTTTCTAAGTAAATTTAGTTCATTTAAACCCAAAATTTTAGATTTGGGGTCAAAAATTTACCAGGACAATGGAACGGAGTTCCATTTATTCCGTGGGTTCCTAGAAGGATATTGGAACGATCAAAGAGTTGGTAGAGAAAGCATTCCGGTGGATTGGTCGCGATTGCCTCAAACACATTTTCTAAGTAAATTTAGTTCATTTAAATCCAAAATTTTAGATTTGGGGGTCAAAAATTCACCGGGACATTTGAACAGAGTTTCATCAATTTCGGGGGTTCCTGGAAGGATATTGGGACTCGCTCAAAGAGTTCGTGCAGAAAGCAATCCGGTGGATTGGTCGCTATTGCGTGAAACACATTTTCCAAGTAAATTTAGTTCATTTAAACCAAAATTTTAGCTTTGGAGGTCAAAAATTCACCGGGATATTGGAACGGAGTTCCATCTATTCCGGGGGTTCCTAAAAGGATATTGGGACTCGCTCAAAAAGTTGGTGGAGAAAGCATTCCGGTGGATTGGTCGCGATTGCCTGAAACACATTTTCTAAGTAAATTTAGTTCATTAAAACCCAAAATTTTAGATTTGGGGTCAAAAATTCACCGGGATATTGGAATGGAGTTCCATTTATTCCGGGGGTTCCTAAAAGGATATTGGAACGATTAAAGAGTTGGTGGAGAAAGCAATCCGGCGGATTGGTCGCGATTGCCTCAAACACATTTTCTAAGTAAATTTGGTTAATTTAAATCCAAAATTTCAGATTTGGTGGTCAAAAATTCACCGGGATATTAGAACGGAGTTCCATTTATTCCGGAGGTTCCTAGAAGGACATTGGGACTCGCACAAAGAGTTGGGGGAGAAAACAATGCGGTGGATTGGTCGCAATTGCCTCAAACTAGTTTTCTAAGTGAATTTAGTTCATATAAACTTCCGATTTTGGTGTCAAAAATTCATCAGGACCTCGGAACGAGGTTTCATCGACTCTACGGGGTTCCTAGTAGGATATTGAGTCTCGCGCAATGTCTTATGGGAGAAAAAAGCCCAGTGGATTGGTTATGGTTGCCTCAAACGCAGTTTCTAAGCCATTTTAATTCATTAAATAACACTTTTGGTTTGGGGGTCAAAAATTCATCGGGATATTGGAACGAAATTCCATCTATTCCGGGGGTTCCTAGAAGGATATTGGGACTGACTCAAAGAGTTGGTGGAGAAAGCAATCCGGTGGATTGGTCGCGATTGCCTAAAACACATTTTCTAAGTAAATTTAGTTCATTTAAACCCAAAATTTTAGATTTGGGGGGCAAAAAATCACCGGGACATTGGAACGGAGTTTCATTTATTCCGTGGGTTCCTAGAAGGATATTGGAACGATCAAAGAGTTGGTGGAGAAAGCATTCCGGTGGATTGGTCGCGATTGCCTGAAACACATTTTCTAAGTAAATTTAGTTCATTTAAACCCAAAATTTTAGATTTGGGGTCAAAAATTCACCGGGATATTGGAATGGAGTTCCATTTATTTCGGGGGTTCCTAAAAGGATATTGGAACGATCAAAGAGTTGGTGGAGAAAGCAATCCGGTGGGTTGGTCGCGATTGCCTCAAACACATTTTCCAAGTAAATTTAGTTCATTTAAATCCAAAATTTTAGATTTGGGGGTCAAAAATTCACCGGGACATTGGAACAGAGTTTCATCAATTTCGGGGGTTCCTGGAAGGATATTGGGACTCGCTCAAAGAGTTCGTGCAGAAAGCAATCCGGTGGATTGGTCGCTATTGCTTGAAACACATTTTCCAAGTAAATTTAGTTCATTTAAACCAAAATTTTAGCGTTGGAGGTCAAAAATTCACCGGGATATTGGAACAGAGTTCCATCTATTCCGGGGGTTCCTAGAAGGATATTGGGACTCGCTCAAAAAGTTTGTGGAGAAAGCATTCCGGTGGATTGGTCGCGATTGCCTGAAACACATTTTCTAAGTAAATTTAGTTCATTAAAACCCAAAATTTTAGATTTGGGGTCAAAAATTCACCGGGATATTGGAATGGAGTTCCATTTATTCCGGGGGTTCCTAAAAAGATATTGGAACGATTAAAGAGTTGGTGGAGAAAGCAATCCGGTGGATTGGTCACGATTGCCTCAAACACATTTTCTAAGTAAATTTAGTTCATATAAACTTCCGATGTTGGTGTCAAAAATTCATCAGGACCTCGGAACGAGGTTTCATCGACTCTACGGGGTTCCTAGTAGGATATTGAGTGTCGCGCAATGTCTTATGGGAGAAAAAAGCCCAGTGGATTGGTTATGGTTGCCTCAAACGCATTTTCTAAGCCATTTTAATTCATTAAATAACACTTTTGGTTTGGGGTTCAAAAATACATCGGGATATTGGAACGGAATTCCATCTATACCGGGGGTTCCTAGAAGGATATTGGGACTCGCTCAAAAAGTTGGTGGAGAAAGCATTCCGGTGGATTGGTCGCGATTGCCTGAAACAAATTTTCTAATAAAATTTAGTTCATTAAAACCCAAAATTTTAGATTTGGGGTCAAAAATTCACCGGGATATTGGAATGGAGTTCCATTTATTCCGGGGGTTCCTAAAAGGATATTGGAACGATTAAAGAGTTGGTGGAAAAAGCAATCCGGTGGATTGGTCGCGATTGCCTCAAACACATTTTCTAATTAAATTTCGTTAATTTAAATCCAAGATTTCAGATTTGGTGGTCAAAAATACACCGGGATATTAGAACGGAGTTCCATTTATTCCGGAGGTTCCTAGAAGGACATTGGGACTCGCACAAAGAGTTGGGGGAGAAAACAATGCGGTGGATTGGTCGCAATTGCCTCAAACTCGTTTTCTAAGTGAATTTAGTTCATATAAATTTCCGATTTTGGTGTCAAAAATTCATCAGGACCTCGGAACGAGGTTTCATCGACTCTACGAGGTTCCTAGTAGGATATTGAGTCTCGCGCAATGTCTTATGGGAGAAAAAAACCCAGTGGATTGGTTATGGTTGCCTCAAATGCATTTTCTAAGCCATTTTAATTCATTAAATAACACTTTTGGTTTGGGGGTCAAAAATTCATAGGGATATTGGAACGGAATTCCATCTATTCCGGGGGTTCCTAGAAGGATATTGGGACTCGCTCAAAGAGTTGGTGGAGAATGCAATCCGGTGGATTGGTCGCGATTGCCTTAAACACATTTTCTAAGTAAATTTAGTTCATTTAAACCAAGATTTTAGCTTTGGAGAGAAAAATTCACCGGGATATTGGAACGGAGTTCCATCTATTCCAGTGGTTCCTAGAAGGATATTGGGACTCGCTCAAAAAGTTGGTGGAGAAAGCAATCCGGTGGATTGGTCGCGATTGCCTGAAACACATTTTCTAAGTAAATTTAGTTCATTTAAACCCAAAATTTTAGATTTGGGGGCCAAAAATTCACCGGGACATTGGAACGGAGTTCCATTTATTCCGTGGGTTCCTAGAAGGATATTGGAATGATCAAAGAGTTGCTGGAAATAGCAATCCGGTGGGTTGGTCGCAAATGCCTCAAACACATTTTCTAAGTAAATTTAGTTCATTTAAACCAAAATTTTAGCTTTGGAGGTCAAAAATTCACCGGGATAATGAAACGGAGTTCCATCTATTACGGGGGTTCCTAGAATGATATTGGGACTCGCTCAAAAAGTTGGTGGAGAAAACATTTCGGTGGATTGGTTGCGATTGCCTGAAACACATTTTCTAAGTAGATTTAGTTCATTTAAACCCAAAATTTTAGATTTGGGGTCAAAAATTTACCGGGATATTGGGAAGGAGTTCCATTTATTCCCTGGGTTCCTAAAAGGATATTGGAACGATCAAAGAGTTGGTGGAGAAAGCATTCCGGTGGATTGGTCGCGATTGCCTGAAACACATTTTCTAAGAAATTTAGTTCATTTAAACCCAAAATTTTAGATTTGGGTTCAAAAATTCACCGGGATATTGGAATGGAGTTCCATTTATTTCGGGGGTTCCTAAAAGGATATTGGAACGATCAAAGAGTTGGTGGAGAAAGCAATCCGGTGGGTTGGTCGCGATTGCCTCAAACGCATTGTCTAAGTAAATTTAGTTCATTTAAATCCAAAATTTTAGATTTGGGGGTCAAAAATTCACCGGGACATTGGAACAGAGTTTCATCAATTTCGGGGGTTCCTGGAAGGATATTGGGACTCGCTCAAAGAGTTCGTGCAGAAAGCAATCCGGTGGATTGGTCGCTATTTCTTGAAACACATTTTCCAAGTAAATTTAGTTCATTTAAACCAAAATTTTAGCTTTGGAGGTCAAAAATTCACCGGGATATTGGAACGGAGTTCCATCTATTCCGTGGGTTCCTAGAAGGATATTGGGACTCGCTCAAAAAGTTGGTGGAGAAAGCATTCCGGTGGATTGGTCGCGATTGCCTGAAACACATTTTCTAAGTAAATTTAGTTCATTAAAACCCAAAATTTTAGATTTGGGGTAAAAAATTCACCGGGATATTGGAATGGAGTTCCATTTATTCCGGGGGTTCCTAAAAGGATATTGGAACGATTAAAGAGTTGGTGGAGAAAGCAATCCGGTGGATTGGTCGCGATTGCCTCAAACACATTTTCTAAGTAAATTTAGTTAATTTAAATCCAAAATTTTAGATTTGGTGGTCAAAAATTCACCGGGATATTAGAACGGAGTTCCATTTATTTCGGAGGTTCCTAGAAGGACATTGGGACTCGCACAAAGAGTTGGGGGAGAAAACAATGCGGTGGATTGGTCGCAATTGCCTCAAACTCGTTTTCTAAGTGAATTTAGTTCATATAAATATCCGCTCTTGGTGTCAAAAATTCATCAGTACCTCGGAACGAGGTTTCATCGACTCTACGGGGTTCCCAGGAGGATATTGAGTCTCGCGCAATGTGTTATGGGAGAAAAAAGCCCAGTGGATTGGTTATGGTTGCCTCAAACGCATTTTCTAAGCCATTTTAATTCATTAAATAACACTTTTGGTTTGGGGGTCAAAAATTCATCGGGATATTGGAACGGAATTCCATCTATTCCGGGGGTTCCTAGAAGGATATTGGGACTCGCTCAAAGAGTTGGTGGAGAATGCAATCCGGTGGATTGGTCGCGATTGCCTTAAACACATTTTCTAAGTAAATTTAGTTCATTTAAAAAAGGATTTTAGCTTTGGAGAGAAAAATTCACCGGGATATTGGAACGGAGTTCCATCTATTCCAGTGGTTCCTAGAAGGATATTGGGACTCGCTCAAAAAGTTGGTGGAGAAAGCAATCCGGTGGATTGGTCGCGATTGCCTGAAACACATTTTCTAAGTAAATTTAGTTCATTTAAACCCAAAATTTTAGATTTGGGGGCCAAAAAATCACTGGGACATTGGAACGGAGTTCCATTTATTCCGTGGGTTCCTAGAAGGATATTGGAACGATCAAAGAGTTGGTGGAGAAAGCATTCCGGTGGATTGGTCTCGATTGCCTCAAACACATTTTCTAACTAAATTTAGTTCATTTAAATCCAAGATTTTAGATTTGGGGGTCAAAAATTTATCGGGATATTGGGAAGGAGTTCCATTTATTCCGTGGGTTCCTAGAAGGATATTGGAACGATCAAAGAGTTAGTGGAGAAACCATTCCAGTGGATTGGTCGCGATTGCCTGAAACACATTTTCTAAGTAAATTTAGTTCATTTAAACCCAAAATTTTAGATTTGGGTTCAAAAATTCACCGGGATATTGGAATGGAGTTCCATTTATTTCGGGGGTTCCTAAAAGGATATTGGAACGATCAAAGAGTTGGTGGAGAAAGCAATCCGGTGGGTTGGTCGCGATTGCCTCAAACACATTTTCTAACTAAATTTACTTCATTTAAATCCAAGATTTTAGATTTGGGGGTCAAAAATTCACCGGGACATTGGAACAGAGTTTCATCAATTTCGGGGGTTCCTGGAAGGATATCGGGACTCGCTCAAAGAGTTCGTGCAGAAAGCAATCCGGTGGATTGGTCGCTATTTCTTGAAACACATTTTCCAAGTAAATTTAGTTCATTTAAACCAAAATCTTAGCTTTGGAGGTCAAAAATTCACCGGGATATTGGAACGGAGTTCCATCTATTCCGTGGGTTCCTAGAAGGATATTGGGACTCGCTCAAAAAGTTGGTGGAGAAAGCATTCCGGTGGATTGGTCGCGATTGCCTGAAACACATTTTCTAAGTAAATTTAGTTCATTAAAACCCAAAATTTTAGATTTGGGGTAAAAAATTCACCGGGATATTGGAATGGAGTTCCATTTATTCCGGGGGTTCCTAAAAGGATATTGGAACGATTAAAGAGTTGGTGGAGAAAGCAATCCGGTGGATTGGTCGCGATTGCCTCAAACACATTTTCTAAGTAAATTTAGTTAATTTAAATCCAAAATTTTAGATTTGGTGGTCAAAAATTCACCGGGATATTAGAACGGAGTTCCATTTATTTCGGAGGTTCCTAGAAGGACATTGGGACTCGCACAAAGAATTGGGGGAGAAAACAATGCGGTGGATTGTTCGCAATTGCCTCAAACTCGTTTTCTAAGTGAATTTAGTTCATATAAACTTCCGATCTTGGTGTCAAAAATTCATCAGTACCTCGGAACGAGGTTTCATCGACTCTACGGGGTTCCTAGGAGGATATTGAGTCTCGCGCAATGTGTTATGGGAGAAAAAAGCCCAGTGGATTGGTTATGGTTGCCTCAAACGCATTTTCTAAGCCATTTTAATTCATTAAATAACACTTTTGGTTTGCGGGTCAAAAATTCATCGGGATATTGGAACGGAATTCCATCTATTCCGGGGGTTCCTAGAAGGATATTGGGACTCGCTCAAAGAGTTGGTGGAGAATGCAATCCGGTGGATTGGTCGCGATTGCCTTAAACACATTTTCTAAGTAAATTTAGTTAATTTAAATCCAAAATTTTAGATTTGGTGGTCAAAAATTCACCGGGATATTAGAACGGAGTTCCATTTATTTCGGAGGTTCCTAGAAGGACATTGGGACTCGCACAAAGAATTGGGGGAGAAAACAATGCGGTGGATTGTTCGCAATTGCCTCAAACTCGTTTTCTAAGTGAATTTAGTTCATATAAACTTCCGATCTTGGTGTCAAAAATTCATCAGTACCTCGGAACGAGGTTTCATCGACTCTACGGGGTTCCTAGGAGGATATTGAGTCTCGCGCAATGTGTTATGGGAGAAAAAAGCCCAGTGGATTGGTTATGGTTGCCTCAAACGCATTTTCTAAGCCATTTTAATTCATTAAATAACACTTTTGGTTTGCGGGTCAAAAATTCATCGGGATATTGGAACGGAATTCCATCTATTCCGGGGGTTCCTAGAAGGATATTGAGACTCGCTCAAAGAGTTGGTGGAGAATGCAATCTGGTGGATTGGTCGCGATTGCCTTAAACACATTTTCTAAGTAAATTTAGTTCATTTAAAAAAAGATTTTAGCTTTGGAGAGAAAAATTCACCGGGATATTGGAACGGAGTTCCATCTATTCCAGTGGTTCCTAAAAGGATATTGGGACTCGCTCAAAAAGTTGGTGGAGAAAGCAATCCGGTGGATTGGTCGCGATTGCCTGAAACACATTTTCTAAGTAAATTTAGTTCATTTAAACCCAAAATTTTAGATTTGGGGGCCAAAAATTCACCGGGATATTGGAATGGAGTTCCATTTATTTCGGGGGTTCCTAAAAGGATATTGGAACGATCAAAGAGTTGGTGGAGAAAGCAATCCGGTGGGTTGGTCGCGATTGCCTCAAACACATTTTCTAAGTAAATTTAGTTCATTTAAATCCAAAATTTTAGATTTGGGGGTCAAAAATTCACCGGGACATTGGAACAGAGTTTCATCAATTTCGGGGGTTCCTGGAAGGATATTGGGACTCGCTCAAAGAGTTCGTGCAGAAAGCAATTTGGTGGATTGGTCGCTATTGCTTGAGACACATTTTCCAAGTAAATTTAGTTCATTTAAATCCAAAATTTTAGATTTGGGGGTCAAAAATTCACCGGGACATTGGAACAGACTTTCATCAATTTCGGGGGTTCCTGGAAGGATATTGGGACTCGCTCAAAAAGTTGGTGGAGAAAGCATTCCGGTGGATTGGTCGCGATTGCCTGAAACACATTTTCTAAGTAAATTTAGTTCATTAAAACCCAAAATCTTAGATTTGGGGTCAAAAATTCACCGGGATATTGGAATGGAGTTCCATTTATTCCGGTGGTTCCTAAAAGGATATTGGAACGATTAAAGAGTTGGTGGAGAAAGCAATCCGGTGGATTGGTCGCGAATGCCTCAAACACATTTTCTAAGTAAATTTAGTTAATTTAAATCCAAAATTTTAGATTTGGTGGTCAAAAATTCACCGTGATATTAGAACGGAGTTCCATTTATTCCGGAGGTTCCTAGAAGGACATTGGGACTCGCACAAAGAGTTGGGGGAGAAAACAATGCGGTGGATTGGTCGCAATTGCCTCAAACTCGTTTTCTAAGTGAATTTAGTTCATATAAACTTCCGATTTTGGTGTCAAAAATTCATCAGGACCTCGGAACGAGGTTTCATCGACTCTACGGGGTTCCTAGGAGGATATTGAGTCTCGCGCAATGTGTTATGGGAGAAAAAAGCCCAGTAGATTGGTAATGGTTGACTCAACCGCATTTTCTAAGCCATTTTAATTCATTAAATAACACTTTTGGTTTGGGGGTCAAAAATTCACCGGGATATTGGAACGGAGTTCCATCTATTTCGGTGGTTCCTAGAAGGATATTGGGAGTCGCTCAAAAAGTTGGTGGAGAAAGCAATCCGGTGGATTGGTCGCGATTGCCTGAAACACATTTTCTAAGTAAATTTAGTTCATTTAAACCCAAAATTTTAGAATTGGGGGTCAAAAATTCATCGGGACATTGGAACGGAGTTCCATTTATTCCGTGGGTTCCTAGAAGGATATTGGAACGATCAAAAAGTTGGTGGAGAAAGCATTCCGGTGGATTGGTCGCGATTGCCTGAAACACATTTTCTAAGTAAATTTAGTTCATTTAAACCCAAAATTTTAGATTTGGGGTCAAAAATTCACCGGGATATTGGAATGGAGTTCCATTTATTTCGGGGGTTCCTAAAAGGATATTGGACGATCAAAGAGTTGGTGGAGAAAGCAATCCGGTGGGTTGGTCGCGATTGCCTCAAACACATTTTCTAAGTAAATTTAGTTCATTTAAATCCAAAATTTTAGATTTGGGGGTCAAAAATTTACCGGGACATTGGAACAGAGTTTAATCTATTTTGGGGGTTCCTGGAAGGATATTGGGACTCGCTCAAAGGGTTCGTGCAAAAATAAATCCGGTGGATTGGTCGCTATTGCCTGAAACACATTTTCCAAGTAAATTTAGTTCATTTAAACCAAAATTTTAGCTTTGGAGGTCAAAAATTTACCGGGATATTGGAACTGAGTTCCATCTATTACGGGGGTTCCTAGAATGATATTGGGACTCGCTCAAAAAGTTGGTGGAGAAAGCATTCCGGTGGATTGGTTGCGATTGCCTGAAACACATTTTCTAAGTAAATTTAGTTCATTTAAACCCAAAATTTTAGATTTGGGGTCAAAAATTTACCAGGACAATGGAACGGAGTTCCATTTATTCCGTGGGTTCCTAGAAGGATATTGGAAGGATCAAAGAGTTGGTAGAGAAAGCATTCCGGTGGATTGGTCGCGATTGCCTCAAACACATTTTCTAAGTAAATTTAGTTCATTTAAATCCAAAATTTTAGATTTGGGGGTCAAAAATTCACCGGGACATTGGAACAGAGTTTCATCAATTTCGGGGGTTCCTGGAAGGATATTGGAACGATCAAA
Organism: Paratinospora sagittata; assembly: GCA_035771175.1. NCBI lineage: Eukaryota > Viridiplantae > Streptophyta > Magnoliopsida > Ranunculales > Menispermaceae > Paratinospora > Paratinospora sagittata. The sequence goes on from JAYMFD010003092.1 coordinate 22,206, forward strand.
AAGTTGGTGGAGAAAGCATTCCGGTGGATTGGTCGCGATTGCCTGAAACACATTTTCTAAGTAAATTTAGTTCATTAAAACCCAAAATCTTAGATTTGGGGTCAAAAAATCACCGGGATATTGGAATGGAGTTCCATTTATTCCGGTGGTTCCTAAAAGGATATTGGGACGATTAAAGAGTTGGTGGAGAAAGCAATCCGGTGGATTGGTCGCGAATGCCTCAAACACATTTTCTAAGTAAATTAAGTTAATTTAAATCCAAAATTTTAGATTTGGTGGTCAAAAATTCACCGTGATATTAGAACGGAGTTCCATTTATTCCGGAGGTTCTTAGAAGGACATTGGGACTCGCACAAAGAGTTGGGGGAGAAAACAATGCGGTGGATTGGTCGCAATTGCCTCAAACTCGTTTTGTAAGTGAATTTAGTTCATATAAACTTCCGATTTTGGTGTCAAAAATTCATCAGGACCTCGGAACGAGGTTTCATCGACTCTACGGGGTTCCTAGGAGGATATTGAGTCTCGCGCAATGTGTTATGGGAGAAAAAAGCCCAGTGGATTGGTTTTGGTTGCCTCAAGCGCATTTTCTAAGCCATTTTAATTCATTAAATAACACTTTTGGTTTGGGGGTCAAAAATTCATCGGGATATTGGAACGGAGTTCCATCTATTCCGGGGGTTCCTAGAAGGATATTGGGACTCGCTCAAAGAGTTGGTGGAGAAAGCAATCCAGTGGATTGGTCGCGATTGCCTTAAACACATTTTCTAAGTAAATTTAGTTCATTTAAACCAAGATTTTAGCTTTGGAGAGAAAAATTCACCGGGATATTGGAACGGAGTTCCATCTATTCCGGTGGTTCCTAGAAGGATATTGAGACTCGCTTAAAAAGTTGGTGGAGAAAGCAATCCGGTGGATTGGTCGCGATTGCCTGAAACACATTTTCTAAGTAAATTTAGTTCATTTAAACCCAAAATTTTAGATTTGGGGGTCAAAAATTCACCGGGACATTGGAACGGAGTTCCATTTATTACGTGGGTTCCTAGAAGGATATTGGAACGATCAAAGAGTTGGTGGAGAAAGCAATCCGGTGGGTTGGTCGCGATTGCCTCAAACACATTTTCTAAGTAAATTTAGTTCATTTAAATCCAAAATTTTAGATTTGGGGGTCAAAAATTTACCGGGACATTGGAATAGAGTTTCATCAATTTTGGGGGTTCCTGGAAGGATATTGGGACTCGCTCAAAGAGTTCGTGCAGAAATCAATCCGGTGGATTGGTCGCTATTGCCTGAAACACATTTTCCAAGTAAATTTAGTTCATTTAAAACAAAATTTTAGCTTTGGAGGTCAAAAATTAGCCGGGGTATTGGAACGGAGTTCCATCTATTACGGGGGTTCCTAGAATGATATTGGGACTCGCTCAAAAAGTTGTGGAGAAAGCATTTCTGTGGATTGGTTGCGATTGCCTGAAACACATTTTATAAGTAAATTTAGTTCATTTAAACCCAAAATTTTAGATTTGGGGTCAAAAATTTACCGGGATATTGGAATGGAGTTCCATTTATTCCGGGGGTTCCTAAAAGTGTAATACCCTGTATTTCACAAAAAAAAAAAAAATTAATAAAAAAAAAATTAATAAAAAAAAATAAAAAAAAAAAATAAATACTATTTGAAATTTTTACTATTTGGGCAACGCCCGAACGTTCAGGCGCGTGACAGAACGTTCAGGCGCATGACAGAACGTTCAGGCGCGTGACAGAACGTTCAGGCGCAATGCCAGAACTATATGAAAGAGAGATCGTACGCCTTCATGGCATACCACTCACGATCGTCTCTGATCGAGACCCTCGCTTCACATCAAACTTTTGGAAAAGCTTCCAAACTAGAATGGGTTCAAAGATCACTATGAGCACAGCCTTCCACCCTCAGACTGATGGGCAGTCAGAACGGCTTATCCAAATCTTAGAAGACATGCTACGATGCTGCATTTTGGACTTTAATGACGGATGGGCAAAGTATTTACATCTAGCTGAGTTTGCATACAACAACAGCTACCAAACTAGTATCGGCATGGCACCATATGAGGCTCTCTATGGTCGGCCTTGCAGATCTCCGGTATGCTGGTTAGATATGGCAGACCGACCGCAGTTGGGCCCTGAACTAGTTCAAGAGACTTCTGAGAAGATCACACTAGTAAAGGAACGACTTCGTGTTGCACAAAGTCGACAGAAGAGCTATGCTGACAAAGGGCGACAGCCTCTGGAATTTGATAAGGGGGACTTTGTTTTTATACAAGTCCAGCCCACCCGAGGTGTCAAACGCTTTGGGATCAAAGGAAAGCTCTCCCCGCGGTATATCGGTCCATTTCCGATCATTGAACGTATTGGCAAACTTGCATATCGTCTGTCCCTTCCATCGTCCATGCCTAAGGTTCATGACGTTTTTCATGTATCTATGCTTCGCAAGTATCGTCCTGATCCTTCGCATATCATCCCTTTAGTCGAGGTTCGGGTTGAGGAAGGAAATACGTATCAAGAGAAAGCAATACAGATTTTAGATAGAAAAACTCACGACCTACGGAGACGTAGCATACCACTTGTGAAAGTGCTCTGGGATCACCACGGCATAGAGGAAGCTACATGGGAACTAGAATCCACAATTAAACAGAAATACCCTGAATTGTTTTCTAGTACCACCTGATGATGTGATACATTGTATTATTTTCACTTATAAATACCAGGATGAAACATTGTTTACACTTATCTTCATACATTGTTTCACTTGAATAACTACGCAGATATCTGAAAATCATATCAATGGATATCGTGATGCACACACGCCGTGACTCCTTAGCAACCTGCGGCTACTTCGCAAGCAATACCCCTCATCCATACTTGACTTGATTTCGAGGGCGAAATCCCTTTAAGGGGGGTAGAGTGTAATACCCTGTATTTCACAAAAAAATAAAATAAAATAAAAAATAAAAAAAATAAAAAAATAAAAAAAAAATAAATACTATTTGAAATTTTTACTATTTGGGCAACGCCCGAACGTTCAGGCGCGTGACAGAACGTTCAGGCACAATGCCAGAACGTTCAGGCGCATGACAGAACGTTCAGGCGCATGACAGAACGTTCAGGCGCAATGCCAGAACGTTCAGGCGCATGCCAGAACGTTCAGGCGCATGCCAGAACGTTCAGGCATGCCAGAACGTTCAGGCGCATGCCAGAACGTTCAGGCATGCCAGAACGTTCAGGCGCCTGCCAGAACGTTCAGGCGCCTGCCAGAACGTTCAGGCGCCTGCCAGAACGTTCAGGCGCCATGCCAGAACGTTCAGGCGCCTGCCAGAACGTTCAGGCGCCATGCCAGAACGTTCAGGCGCATGCCAGAACGTTCAGGCGCAATGCCAGAACGTTCAGGCGCAAAAATCTCTATATAAGAAACCTCCTCATTTCTCATTCCTCACACCAAATCACCTTCTCTTGTGATTTTTCTTCTCCTTTCCACGCATTCTAAGTTTTTAGTCTTTGAGACTCCCGGTGCGGTGCAACAAAGTTCTGTCCGGAGGAAAGCGCCAGATCTGAAAGCGGTGCAACGAAGTTCTGTCCGGAGAAAAGCACCAGATCTGAAGGTGGGGAACGAAACATAGGTTTGCGTGTTTCATAACTTTTATTAAAGTTTACATTCAATTATTATTATGTCTACTATTCATTTACACTGCATTATGTCAATAATGTTTATGACCTGAATGTCCTAACTTTGCACGTCGTGATACCGACCCTGATAAGGATCACTAGACGTTGACAAAGTCAGTATAAATGTCAAGAAAAGACCAGACTAGTAGACTAAACTAGTTCATGCATTGGCATCATACATATCACCACCTAGGGACGTATATGGTTTATGACTCATAGAATAGTTAGAAGCATTGCTCACTATTCATATTATTTCTCTGGAGAGGGACGTACATGAGAACTCGGCTACGCCGGGGAGGGACATCAGTACGTGAATCCAGGGCATCGTTCCTGAGGAGGGACGTACAGTGAGAACCTGGCTACGCCCGGGGAAGGACACCTGTACGTGAATTCAGGCGATGTACGCTCATCAAACCATTAATACGTGACGGTGTCATGCATACATACATATTGATTGATTATGATGCTTACATGTGTATTTAAGATATTTGATATTGAAGTATGCTTTATTAATTGTTATACTCATGCACTATTTACCCACTGAGCGCGTTAAGCTCACTCCAATATTATCAAATCTTTCACAGGAAATTAGGGTGGACTGGGTGCAGGTTATGGGGCCCACATTTTGTACCCTTTGTATGAATCATTGGGGATTTTGGGAGTATGTTCCCTTGACCATTTTATGTACAAAAGTATTCTGAATTATATGAAATCAGATTTGTACTGTGTACTATATTTTCGCTGCGCACTCTGTTATTACCATTGTGATTGTACGAAATGCGCGCCCCGTCCGTGAGTGTACCGCCGGTTTAGGCGCGTCCGGGCGGGGTGTGACAAAAAGGATATTGGAACGATCAAAGAGTTGGTGGAGAAAAAAAGCCCAGTGGATTGGTTATGGTTGCCTCAAACGCATTTTCTAAGCCATTTTAGTTCATTAAATAAACCTTTTGGTTTGGGGGTGAAAAATTCATCGGCATATTGGAACAGAGTTCCATCTATTCCGAGGCTTCCTATAAGGATATTGGAACTTGCTCAAAGTGTCGGGCGGAAAAAAAAAATGGTTACGGTTGCCTCAAACACGTCTTTCATGTCAATTTTGTTCAATTAAACTAAAACTTTCAATTTGGAGGTCAAAAATTCACCGGGATTATAGAACGAAGTTCCATCTATTCCGGGGGTTCCTAAAAGGATATTGGGACTCGCTCATAGAGTTGGTGGAGAAAGCAATACGGTGGATTGGTCGCGATTGCTTCAAACACATTTTCTAAGTAAATTTAGTTCATTTAAATCCAAAATTTTAGATTTGGGGGTCAAAAATTCACTGGGATATTTGAACAGAGTTCCATCTATTTCGGGGGTTCCGAGAAGGATATTGGGACTCGCTCAAAAAGTTGGTGGAGAAAGTAATCCGGTGGATGGTCGCGATTGCCTCAAATGTGTTTTCTATGTAAATTTAGTTCATTTAAACCAGAATTTTAGATTTGGGGGTCAAAAATTTACCGGGACATTGGAATGGAGTTTCATCTATTTCGGGGGTTTCTGGAAGGATATTGGGACTCGCACAAAGAGTTGGGGGAGAAAAAAAATGCGGTGGATTGGTCGCAATTGCCTCAAACTCGTTTTCTAAGTGAATTTAGTTCATTTAAACTTCCGATTTGGGTGTCAAAAATTCAATAGGACCTCGGAATGAGGTTTCATCGACTCTACGGGGTTCTTGGGAGAATATCGGGACTCGCACAATGTGTTATGTGAGAAAAAAGCCCAGTGGATTGGTTGTGGTTGCCTCAAACCCATTTTCTAAGCCATTTTAGTTCATTAAATAAACCTTTTGGTTTGGGGGTGAAAAGTTCATCGGCATATTGGAACAGAGTTCCATCTATTCCGAGGCTTCCTAGAAGGATATTGGCACTTGGTCAAAGAGTTGGGCAGAAAAAAAAAATTGGTCACGGTTGCCTCAAACACGTCTTTCATGTCAATTTTGTTCAATTAAACTAAAACTTTGGATTTGGAGGTCAAAAATTCATCGGGATATTGGAACGGAGTTCCATCTACTCCGGGGGTTCCTAAAAGGATATTGGCACTCGCTCAAAGAGTTGAGCGAGAAAGCAATCCGGTGGATTGGTCGCGATTGCCTCAAACGCGTTTTCTTTGTTAATTTAGTTCATTTAAACCAAAAGTTTAGATTTTGGGGTCAAAAATTCACCGGAACGTTGGAACCGAGTTTCATCTATTTCGGGGGTTCCTAGAAGGATATTGGGACTCGCTAAAAGAGTTGGATGAGAAAGCAATACGGTGGATTGATCGTGATTGCCTCAAAGGTGTTTTCTAAATGAATTTAGTCATTTAAACTTCCGATTTGGGTGTCAAAAATTCAGCAAGACCTCGGAATGAGGTTCCATCGACTCTAGGGGGGTTCTTGGGAGGATATCGGGACTCGCTCAATGTGTTATGGGAGAAAAAACCCCTGTGGATTGGTTATGGTTGCCTCAAACCAATTTTCTAAGTCGTTTTAGTTCATTAAATAACACTTTTGGTTTGGTGGTCAAAAATTCATCGGGATACTGGAACAGAGTTCCATCTATTCCGGGGGTCGCTAGAAGGATATTGGGACTCGCTCGAAGAGTAGGTGGAGAAAGCAATCCGGTGGATTGGTCGCGATTGCCTCAAACACATTTTCTAAGTAAATTTAGTTCGTTTAAACCAAAATTTTAGATTTGGGGGTCAAAAATTTGCCGGGACATTGGAACGGAGTGTCATCTATTTCGGGGGTTCCTAGAAGGATATTGTGACTCGCTCAAAGAGTTGGCGGAGAAAGCAATGCAGTGGATTGGTCGCGATTGCCTGAAACACATTTTCTAACTAAATTTAGTTCATTTAAACCCAAAATTTTAGATTTGGGGGTAAAAAATTCACCGGGATATTGGAACGGAGTTCCATTTATTTCGGGGGTTCCTAGAAGGATATTGGGACTCGCTCAAAGAGTTGGTGGAGAAAGCAATCCGGTGGATTGGTCGCGATTGCCTCAAACACATTTTCTAAGTAAATTCAGTTCATTTAAATCCAAAATTTTTGATTTGGGGGTCAAAAATTCACCGGGATATTGGAACGAAGTTCCATTTATTCCGGGGGTTCCTAGAAGGATATTGGGACTCGCACAAAGAGTTGGGGGAGAAAACAATGCGGTGGATTGGTCGCAATTGCCTCAAACTCGTTTTCTAAGTGAATTTAGTTCATATAAACTTCCGATTTTGGTGTCAAAAATTCATCAGGTCCTCGGAATGAGGTTTCATCGACTCTACGGGGTTCCTGGGAGGATATTGAGACTCGCACAATGTGTTATGGGAGAAAAAAGCCCAGTGGATTGGTTATGGTTGCGTCAAACGCATTTTCTAAGCCATTTTAGTTCATTAAATAAACATTTTGGTTTGGGGGTGAAAAATTCATCGGCATATTGGAACAGAGTTCCATCTATTCCGAGGGTTCCTAGAAGGATATTGAAACTTGCTCAAAGTGTTGGGCGGAAAAAAAAATGGTCACGGTTGCCTCAAACACGTCTTTCATGTCAATTTTGTTCAATTAAACTAAAACTTTCGATTTAGAGGTCAAAAATTCACCGGGATTTTAGAACAGAGTTCCATCTATTCCGGGGGTTCCTAAAATCGCACAAAGACTTGGGGGAGAAAACAATGCTGTGGATAGGTCACAATTGCCTCAAACTCGTTTTCTAAGTGAATTTAGTTCATATAAACTTCCGATTTGGGTGTCAAAAATTCAGCAGGACCTTGGAATGAGGTTTCATCGACTCTACGCGGTTCCTAGGAGGATATTGAGACTCGCACAATGTGTTATGGGTGAAAAAAACCCAGTGGATTGGTTATGGTTGCCTCAAACCCATTTTCTAAGCCATTTTAGTTCATTAAATAAACCTTTTGGTTTGGGGGTGAAAAATTCATCGGCATATTGGAACAGAGGTCCATCTATTCCGAGGGTTCCTAGAAGGATATTGGCACTTGCTCAAAGTGTTGGGCGAGAAAGCAATCCGGTGGATTGGTCGCGATTGCCTCAAATGCGTTTTCTTTGTAAATTTAGTTCATATAAACTTCCGATTTGGGTGTCAAAAATTCATCAGGACCTCGGAATGAGGTTTCATCGACTCTACGGGGTTCCTGGGAGGATATTAAGACTCGCACAATGTGTTATGGTAGAAAAAACCCCAGTGGATTGGTTATGGTTGCCTCAAATGCATTATCTTAGCTATTTTTATTCATTAAATAACATTTTTGGTTTGGGGTCAAAAATTCATCGGGATATTGGAACGGAGTTCCATCTATTCCGGGGGTAGCTAGAAGGATATTGGGACTCGCTCAAAGAGTTGGTGGAGAAAGCCATCCGGTGGATTGGTCGCGATTGCCTCAAACACATTTTTTAAGTAAATTATTTCATTTAAACCAAAATTTTGGATTTGGGGGTAAAAAATTCACCGGGATATTGGAACGGAGTTCCATCTATTCCAGGAGTTCGTGGAAGGGTATTGGGACTCGCTCAAAGAGTTGGTGGATAAAGCAATACGGTGGATTGGTCGCGATCGCCTTAAACGCATTTTCTAAGTGAATTTAGTTCATCTAAACTTCCGATTTGGGTGTCAAAAATTCCGCAGGACCTCGGAATGAGGTTTCATCGACTCTACGGGGTTCCTGGGAGGATATTGAGACTCTCACAATGTGTTACGGGAGAAAAAAGCCCAGTGGATTGGTTATGGTTGCCACAAACGCATTTTCTAAGCCATTTTAATTCATTAAATAACACTTTTGGTTTGAGGGTCAAAAATTCATCAGGATATTAGAACGGAGTTCCATCTATTCCGGGGGTCTCTAGATTGATATTGGGACTCGCTCAAAGAGTAGGTGGAGTAAGCCATAAGGTGGATTGGTCGCGATTGCCTCAAACACATTTTTTAAGTAAATTTAGTTCATTTAAACCAAAATTTTAGATTTGGGGTCGAAAATTCACCAGGATATTGGAATGGAGTTCCATCAATTACGGGGGTTCCTATAAGGATATTGGGACTCGATCAAAGAGTTGGTGGAGAAAGTAATCCGGTGGATTGGTCGCGATTGCCTGAAACACATTTTCTAAGTAAATTTAATTCATTTAAACCCAAAACATTAGATTTTGGGGTCAAAAATTCACTGGGATATTGGAACGAAGTTCCATTTATTCCGGGGGTTCGAAGAAGGATATTGGGACTCGCTCAAAGAGTTAGTGGAGAAAGCAATCCGTTGGATTGGTCGCGATTGCCTCAAACACATTTTCTAATTAAATTTAGTTCATTTAAATCCAAAATTTTAGATTTGGGAGTCAAAAATTCACTGGGATATTGGAACGGAGTTCCATTTAATCCAGGGGTTTCTAGAAGGATATTGGGACTCGCACAAAAAGTTGGGGGAGAAAGCAATAGGGTTGATTGGTCGCAATTGCCTCAAACTCGTTTTCTAAGTAAATTTAGTTCATATAAACTTTCAATTTGGGTGTCATCAGGACGTCGGAATGAGGTTTCATCGACTCTACGGGGTTCCTGGGAGGATATTGAGACTCGCGCAATGTGTTATGGGAGTAAAAAGCCCAGTGGATTGGTTATGGTTGCTTCAAACGCATTTTCTAAGCCATTTTAATTCATTAAATAACACTTTTGGTTTGGGGGTCAAAAATTCATCAGAATATTGGAACGGAGTTCCATCTATTCCGAGGGTCGCTAGAAGGATATTGGGACTCGCTCAAAGAGTAGGTGGAGAAAGCCATCCGGTGGATTGCTCGCGTTTGCCTTAAACACATTTTCTAATTAAATTTAGTTCATTTAAACCAAAATTTTAGATTTGGGGGTCAAAAATTCACCGGGATATTGGAACGAAGTTATATCATTTCCGGGGGTTCCTAGAAGGATATTGGGACTCGCTGAAAGAGTTGGTGGAGAGAGCAATCCGGTGGATTGGTCGCGATTGCCTCAAACACATTTTCTAAGAAAATTTAGTTCAATTAAACCCAAAATTTTAGATTTGGGGGTCAAAAATTCATCGGGATATTGGAACGGAGTTCCATTTATTCCGGGGGTGCCTAGAAGTATATTGGGACTCGCACAAAGAGTTGGGGAGGAAGCAATAGGGTTGATTGGTCGCAGTTGCCTCAAACTCGTTTTCTATGTGAATTTAGTTCATATAAACTTTTAATTTGGGTGTCAAAAATTCATCAAGACCTCGGAATGATGTTTCATCGACTCTACGGGATTCTTGGGAGGATATTGAGACTCGCACAATGTGTTATGGGAGAAAAAAGCCCAGTGGATTGGTTACGGTTACCTCAAACGCATTTTCTAAGCCATTTTAATTCATTAAATAACACTTTTGGTTTGGGGGTCAAAAATTCATCGGGATATTGGAACGGTGTTCCATATTTTCTGGGGGTCGCTAGAAGGATATTGGGACTCGCTCAAATAGTAGGTGGAGAAAGCCATCTGGTGGATTGGTCTCGATTGCCTTAAACACATTTTCTAATTTAATTTTGTTCATTTAAACCAAAATTTTAGATTTGGGGGTCAAAAATTCACCGGGATATTGGAACGGAGTTATATCATTTTCGGGGGTTCCTAGAAGGATATTGGAACTCGCTTAAAGAGTAGGGTGAGAAAGCCATCTGGTGGATTGGTCGCGATTGCCTCAAACACATTTTCTAAAAAAATTGAGTTCAATTAAACCCAAAATTTTAGATTTGGGGGTCAAAAATTCACCGGGATATTGGAACGGAGTTCCATTTATTCCGGGGGTTCCTAGAAGTATATTGAGACTCGCACAAAGAGTTGGGGGAGAAAGCAATAGGGTTGATTGGTGGCAATTGCCTCAAACTCGTTCTCTAAGTGAATTTAGTTCATATAAACTTCTGATTTGGGTGTCAAAAATTCATCAAGACCTTAGAATGAGGTTTCATCGACTCTACGGGGTTCCTGGGAGGATATTAAGACTCGCAAAATGTGTTATGGGAGAAAAAAGCCCAGTGGATTGGTTATGGTTGCCTCAAATGCATTTTCTTAGCCATTTTTATTCATTAAATAACACTTTTGGTTTGGTGTCAAAAATTCATCGGGATATTGGAACGGAGTTCCATCTATTCCGGGGGTAGCTAGAAGGATATTGGGACTCGCTCAAAGAGTTGGCGGAGAAAGCCATCTGGTGGATTGGTCGCGATTGCCTCAAACACATTTTTTAAGTAAATTATTTCATTTAAACCAAAATTTTAGATTTGGGGGTCAAAAATTCATCGGGATATTGGAACGGAGTTTCATCTATTCCAGGGGTTCGTAGAAGGATATTGGGACTCGCTCAAAGAGTTGGTGGATAAAGCAATACGGTGAATTGGTCGCGATCGCCTCAAACGCGTTTTCTAAGTAAATTTAGTTCATATAAACTTCCGATTTGGGTGTCAAAAATTCAGCAGGACCTCGGAATGAGGTTTCATCGACTCTACAGGGTTCCTGGGAGGATATTGAGATTCGCACAATGTGTTATGGGAGAAAAAAGCCCAATGGATTGGTTATGGTTGCCTCAAACGCATTTTCTAAGCCATTTTAATTCATTAAATAAAACTTTTGGTTTGGGGGTCAAAAATTCATCAGGATATTAGAACGGAGTTCCATCTATTCCGGGGGTCGCTAGAAGGATATTGGGACTCGCTCAAAGAGTAGGTGGAGAAAGCCATCCGGTGGATTGCTCGCGTTTGCCTTAAACACATTTTCTAATTAAATTTAGTTCATTTAAACCAAAATTTTAGATTTGGGGGTCAAAAATTCACCGGGATATTGGAACGGAGTTATATCATTTCCGGGGGTTCCTAGAAGGATATTGGGACTCGCTGAAAGAGTTGGTGGAGAGAGCAATCCGGTGGATTGGTCGCGATTGCCTCAAACACATTTTCTAAGAAAATTTAGTTCAATTAAACCCAAAATTTTAGATTTGGGGGTCAAAAATTCATCGGGATATTGGAACGGAGTTCCATTTATTCCGGGGGTGCCTAGAAGTATATTGGGACTCGCACAAAGAGTTGGGGGAGAAAGCAATAGGGTTGATTGGTCGCAATTGCCTCAAACTCGTTCTCTAAGTGAATTTAGTTCATGCAAACTTCCGATTTGGGTGTCAAAAATTCATCAGGACCTCGGAATGAGGTTTCATCGACTCTACGGGGTCCCTGGGAGGATATTGAGACTCGCACAATGTGTTATGGGAGAAAAAAGCCCAGTGGATTGGTTATGGTTACCTCAAACGCATTTTCTAAGCCATTTTAATTCATTAAAAAACACTTTTGGTTTGGGGTCAAAAATTCATTAGGATATTGGAACGGAGATCCATCTATTCCGGGAGTCGCTAGAAGGATATTGGGACACGCTCAAAGAGTAGGTGGAGAAAGCCATACGGTGGATTGGTCGCGATTGCCTCAAACAAATTTTCTAAGTAAATTTAGTTCATTTAAACCAAAATTTTAGATTTGGGTTCGAAAATTCACCGGGATATTGGAATGGAGTTCCATCTATTCCGGGGGTTCCTAGAAGGATATTAGGACTCGCTCAAAGAGTTGGTGGAGAAAGCAATCCGGTGGATTGGTCGCGATTGCCTCAAACACATTTTCTAAGTAAATTTAGTTCATTTAAACCCAAAATTTTAGATTTGGGGGTCGAAAATTCACCGGGATATTGGAACGGAGTTCCATTTATTCCGGGGGTTCCTAGAAGGATATTGGGACTCGCTCAAAGAGTTGGTGGAGAAAGCAATCCATTGGATTGGTCGCGATTGCCTCAAACACATTTTCTAAGTAAATTTAGTTCATTTAAATCCAAAATTTTAGTTTTGGGAGTCAAAAATTCACCGGGATATTGGAACGGAGTTCCATTTATTCTGGGGGTTCCTAGAAGGATATTGGAACTCGCACAAAGAGTTGGGGAGGAAGCAATAGGGTTGATTGGTCGCAGTTGCCTCAAACTCGTTTTCTATGTGAATTTAGTTCATATAAACTTTTAATTTGGGTGTCAAAATTCATCAAGACCTCGGAATGATGTTTCATCGACTCTACGGGATTCTTGGGAGGATATTGAGACTCGCACAATGTGTTATGGGAGAAAAAAGCCCAGTGGATTGGTTACGGTTACCTCAAACGCATTTTCTAAGCCATTTTAATTCATTAAATAACACTTTTGGTTTGGGGGTCAAAAATTCATCGGGATATTGGAACGGTGTTCCATATTTTCTGGGGGTCGCTAGAAGGATATTGGGACTCGCTCAAATAGTAGGTGGAGAAAGCCATCTGGTGGATTGGTCTCGATTGCCTTAAACACATTTTCTAATTTAATTTTGTTCATTTAAACCAAAATTTTAGATTTGGGGGTCAAAAATTCACCGGGATATTGGAACGGAGTTATATCATTTTCGGGGGTTCCTAGAAGGATATTGGGACTCGCTTAAAGAGTAGGGTGAGAAAGCCATCTGGTGGATTGGTTGCGATTGCCTCAAACACATTTTCTAAAAAAATTGAGTTCAATTAAACCCAAAATTTTAGATTTGGGGGTCAAAAATTCACCGGGATATTGGAACGGAGTTCCATTTATTCCGAGGGTTCCTAGAAGTATATTGAGACTCGCACAAAGAGTTGGGGGAGAAAGCAATAGGGTTGATTGGTGGCAATTGCCTCAAACTCGTTCTCTAAGTGAATTTAGTTCATATAAACTTCTGATTTGGGTGTCAAAAATTCATCAAGACCTCAGAATGAGGTTTCATCGACTCTACGGGGTTCCTGGGAGGATATTAAGACTCGCAAAATGTGTTATGGGAGAAAAAAGCCCCGTGGATTGGTTATGGTTGCCTCAAATGCATTTTCTTAGCCATTTTTATTCATTAAATAACACTTTTGGTTTGGTGTCAAAAATTCATCGGGATATTGGAACGGAGTTCCATCTATTCCGGGGGTAGCTAGAAGGATATTGGGACTCGCTCAAAGAGTTGGTGGAGAAAGCCATCTGGTGGATTGGTCGCGATTGCCTCAAACACATTTTTTAAGGAAATTATTTCATTTAAACCAAAATTTTAGATTTGGGGGTCAAAAATTCATCGCGATATTGGAACGGAGTTTCATCTATTCCAGGGGTTCGTAGAAGGATATTGGGACTCGCTCAAAGAGTTGGTGGATAAAGCAATACGGTGAATTGGTCGCGATCGCCTCAAACGCGTTTTCTAAGTGAATTTAGTTCATATAAACTTTCGATTTGGGTGTCAAAAATTCAGCAGGACCTCGGAATGAGGTTTCATCGACTCTACAGGGTTTCTGGGAGGATATTGAGACTCGCACAATGTGTTATGGGAGAAAAAGCCCAATGGATTGGTTATGGTTGCCTCAAACGCATTTTCTAAGCCATTTTAATTCATTAAATAAAACTTTTGGTTTGGGGGTCAAAAATTTATCAGGATATTAGAACGGAGTTCCATCTATTCCGGGGGTCGCTAGAAGGATATTGTGACTCGCTCAAAGAGTAGGTGGAGAAAGCCATAAGGTGGATTGGTCGTGATTGCCTCAAACACATTTTCTAAGTAAATTTAGTTCATTTAAACAAAATTTTAGATTTGGGGTCGAAAATTCACCGGGATATTGGAATGGACTTCCATCTATTCCGGGGGTTCCTATAAGGATATTGGGACTCGCTCAAAGAGTTGGTGGAGAAAGTAATCCGGTGGATTGGTCGCGATTGCCTCAAACACATTTTCTAAGTAAATTTAGTTCATTTAAACCCAAAATTTTAGATTTGGGGGACAAAAATTCACCGGGATATTGGAACGGAGTTCCATTTATTCCGGGGGTTCCTAGAAGTATATTGAGACTCGCACAAAGAGTTGAGGGAGAAAGCAATAGGGTTGATTGGTGGCAATTGCCTCAAACTCGTTCTCTAAGTGAATTTAGTTCATATAAATCCTAAATTTTAGATTTGGGAGTCAAAAATTCACAGGGATATTGGAACGGAGTTCCATTTATTCTGGGGGTTCCTAGAAGGATATTGGGACTCGCACAAAGAGTTGGGGGAGAAAGCAAGAGGGTTGATTGGTCGCAATTGCCTCAAACACATTTTCTAAGTGAATTTAGTTCATATAAACTTTCAATTTGGGTGTCAAAAATTAATTCGGACCTCGGAATGAGGTTTCATCGACTCTACGGGGTTCCTGGGAGGATATTTAGACTCGCACAATGTGTTATGGGAGAAAAAAGCCCAGTGGATTGGTTATGGTTGCCTCAAACACATTTTCTAAGCCATTTTAATTCATTAAATAACACTTTTGGTTTGGGGGTCAAAAATTCGTCAGGATATTGGAACGAAGTTGCATCTATTCCGGGGGTCGCTAGAAGGATATTGGGACTCGCTCAAAGAGTAGGTGGAGAAAGCCATCCGGTGGATTGCTCGCGTTTGCCTTAAACACATTTTCTAATTAAATTTAGTTCATTTAAACCAAAATTTTAGATTTGGGGGTCAAAAATTCACCGGGATATTGGAACGGAGTTATATCATTTTCGGGGGTTCCTAGAAGGATATTTGGCCTCGATCAAAGAGTTGGTGGAGAGAGCAATCCGGTGGATTGGTCGCGATTGCCTCAAACACATTTTCTAAGAAAATTTAGTTCAATTAAACCCAAAATTTCAGATTTGGGGGTCAAAAATTCACCGAGATATTGGAACGGAGTTTCATTTATTCCGAGGGTGCCTCGAAGTATATTGGGACTCGCACAAAGAGTTGGGGGAGAAAGCAATAGGGTTGTTTGGTCGCAATTGCCTCAAACTCGTTCTCTTAGTGAATTTAGTTCATGTAAACTTCTGATTTGGGTGTCAAAAATTCATCAGGACCTCGGAATGAGGTTTCATCGACTCTACGGGGTCCCTGGGAGGACATTAAGACTCGCAGAATGTGTTATGGGAGAAAAAAGCCCAGTGTATTGGTTATGGTTACCTCAAATGCATTTTCTTAGCCATTTTTATTTAGTAAATAACACTTTTGGTTTGGGGTCAAAAATTCATCGGGATATTGGAACGGAGTTCAATCTATTCCGGGGGTAGCTAGAAGGATATTGGGACTCGCTCAAAGAGTTGGTGGAGAGAGCAATCCGGTGGATTGGTCGTGATTGCCTCAAACACATTTTCTAATTAAATTTAGTTCATTTAAACCAAAATTTTAGATTTGGGGTCTAAAATTCACCAGGATATTGGAATTGAGTTCCATCTATTCTGCGGGCTCCTAGAAGGAGATTGGGACTCGCTCAAAGAGTTGGTGGAGAAAGCAATCGGGTGGATTGGTCGCGATTGCCTCAAACACATTTTCTAAGTAAATTTAGTTCAATTAAACCCAAAATTTTAGATTTGGGGGTCAAAAATTCACCGGGATATTGGAACGGAGTTCCATTTATTCCGGGGGTGCCTAGAAGTATATTGGGACTCGCACAAAGAGTTGGGGGAGAAAACAATAGGGTTGATTGGTCGCGATTGCCTCAAACTCGTTCTCTAAGTGAATTTAGTTCATGTAAACTTCCGATTTGGGTGTCAAAAATTCATCAGGACCTCGAAATGAGGTTTCATTGACTCTACGGGGTCCCTGGGAGGACATTAAGACTCGCACAATGCGTTATGGGAGAAAAAAGCCCAGTGTATTGGTTATGGTTACCTCAAATGCATTTTCTTAGCCATTTTTATTCATTAAATAACACTTTTGGTTTGGGGTCAAAAATTCATCGGGATATTGGAACGGAGTTCCATCTATTCGGGGGGTAGCTAGAAGGATATTGGGACTCGCTCAAAGAGTTGGAGGAGAAAGCCATCCGGTGGATTGGTCGCGATTGCCTCAAACACATTTTTTAAGTAAATTTAGTTTATTTAAACCAAAATTATAGATTGGGGGTCCAAAATTCACCGGGATATTGGAACGTAGTTATATCATTTTTGGGGGTTCCTAGAAGGATATTTGGGCTCGCTCAAAGAGTTGGTGGAGAGAGCAATCCGGTGGATTGGTCGCGATTGCCTCAAACAAATTTTCTAAGAAAATTTAGTTCAATTAAACCCAAAATTTTAGATTTGGGGGTCAAAAATTCACCGGGATATTGGAACGGAGTTCTATTTATTCCGGGGGTGCCTAGAAGTATATTTGGACTCGCACAAAGAGTTGGGGGAGAAAGCAATAGGGTTGATTGGTCGCTATTGCCTCAAACTCGTTCTCTAAGTGAATTTAGTTCATGTAAACTTCCGATTTGGGTGTCAAAAATTCATCAGGACCTCGGAATGAGGTTTCTCGACTCTACGGGGTCCCTGGGACGACATTAAGACTCGCACAATGTGTTATGGGAGAAAAAAGCCCCGTGGATTGGTTATGGTTGCCTCAAACGCATTTCCTAAGCCATTTTAATTCATTAAATAACACTTTCGGTTTGGGGGTCAAAAATTCTTCAGGATATTGGAACGGAGTTCCATCTATTCTGGGGGTCGCTAGAAGGATATTGGGACTCGCTCAAAGAGTAGGTGGAGAGAGCCACCCGGTGGATTGCTCGCGTTTGCCATAAACACATTTTCTAATTAAATTTAGTTCATTTAAACCAAAATTTTAGATTTGCGGGTCAAAAATTCACCGGGATATTGGAGCGGAGTTATATCATTTCAGGGGGTTCCTAGAAGGATATTTGGACTCGCTCAAAGAGTTGGTGGAGAGTGCAATCCGGTGGATTGGTCGCGATTGCCTCAAACAAATTTTCTAAGAAAATTTAGTTCAATTTAACCCAAAATTTTAGATTTGGGGGTCAAAAATTCACCGGGATATTGGAACGGACTTCTATTTATTCCGGGGGTGCCTAGAAGTATATTGGGACTCGCACAAAGAGTTGGGGGAGAAAGCAATAAGGTTGATTGGTCGCAATTGCCTCAAACTCGTTCTCTAAGTGAATTTAGTTCATGTAAACTTCCGATTTGGGTGTCAAAAATTCATCAGGACCTCGGAATGAGGTTTCATTGACTCTACGGGGTCCCTGGGAGGACATTAAGACTCGCACAATGTGTTACGGAAGAAAAAGCCCAGTGTATTGGTTATGGTTACATCAAATGCATTTTCTTAGCCATTTTTATTCATTAAATAACACTTTTGGTTTGGGGTCAAAAATTAATCGGGATATTGGAATGGAGTTCCATCTATTCCGTGGGTAGCTAGAAGGATATTGGGACTCGCTTAAAGAGTAGGTGGAGAAAGCCATCCGGTGGATTGGTCGCGATTGTCTCAAACACATTTTTTAAGTAAATTTAGTTTATTTAAACCAAAATTTTAGATTTGGCGGTCAAAAATTCACCGGCATATTAGAACGGAGTTCCATCTATTCCAGGGGTTCGTAGAAGGATATTGCGACTCCCTCAAAGAGTTGGTGGAGAAAGCAATACGGTGGATTGGTCGCGATCTCCTCAAACGCGTTTTCTAAGTGAATTTAGTTCATATAAACTTCTGATTTGGGTGTCAAAAATTCAGCAGGACCTCGGAATGAGGTTTCATCGACTCTACGGCGTGCCCGGGAGGATATTGAGACTCGCACAATGTGTTATGGGAGAAAAAAGCCCTGTAGATTGGTTGTGGTTGCCTCAAACGCATTTTCTAAGCCATTTTAATTCATTAAATAACACTTTTGGTTTGGGGGTCAAAAATTCATCGGGATATTGGAACGGAGTTCCATCTATTCCGGGGGTCGCTAGAAGGATATTGGGACTCGCTGAAAGACTAGGTGGCGAAAGCCATCCGATCGATTGGTCGCGATTGCCTCAAACACATTTTCTAAGTAAATTTAGTTCATTTAAACCAATATTTTAGATTTGGGGTCTAAAATTCACCTGGAAATTGGAATTGAGTTCCATCTATTCCGGGGGTTCCTAGAAGGATATTGGGACTCGCTCAAAGAGTTGGTGGATTGGTCGCGATTGCCTCAAACACATTTTCTAAGTAAATTTAGTTCAATTAAACCCAAAATTTTAGATTTGGGGGTCAAAAATTCACCGGGATATTGGAACGGAGTTCCATTTATTCCGGGGGTGCCTAGAAGTATATTGGGGCTCGCACAAAGAGTTGGGGGAGAAAACAATAGGGTTGATTGGTCGCGATTGCCTCAAACTTGTTCTCTAAGTGAATTTAGTTCATGTAAACTTCCGATTTGGGTGTCAAAAATTAATCAGGACCTCGGAATGAGGTTTCATTGACTCTACGGGGTCCCTGGGAGGACATTAAGACTCGCACAATGCGTTATGGGAGAAAAAAGCCCAGTGTATTGGTTATGGTTACCTCAAATGCATTTTCTTAGCCATTTTTATTCATTAAATAACACTTTTGGTTTGGGGTCAAAAATTCATCGGGATATTGGAACGGAGTTCCATCTATTCGGGGGGTAGGTAGAAGGATATTGGGACTCGCTCAAAGAGTTGGAGGAGAAAGCCATCCGGTGGATTGGTCGCGATTGCCTCAAACACATTTTTTAAGTAAATTTAGTTTATTTAAACCAAAATTATAGATTGGGGGTCCAAAATTCACCGGGATATTGGAACGGAGTTATATCATTTTCGGGGGTTCCTAGAAGGATATTTGGACTCGCTCAAAGAGTTGGTGGAGAGAGCAATCCGGTGGATTGGTCGCGATTGCCTCAAACAAATTTTCTAAGAAAATTTAGTTCAATTAAACCCAAAATTTTAGATTTGGGGGTCAAAAATTCACCGGGATATTGGAACGGAGTTCTATTTATTCCGAGGGTGCCTAGAAGTATATTTGGACTCGCACAAAGAGTTGGGGGAGAAAGCAATAGGGTTGATTGGTCGCGATTGCCTCAAACTCGTTCTCTAAGTGAATTTAGTTCATGTAAACTTCCGATTTGGGTGTCAAAAATTCATCAGGACCTCGGAATGAGGTTTCATCGACTCTACGGGGTCCCTGGGAGGACATTAAGACTCGCACAATGTGTTATGGAAGAAAAAGCCCAGTGTATTGGTTATGGTTACATCAAATGCATTTTCTTAGCCATTTTTATTCATTAAATAACACTTTTGGTTTGGGGTCAAAAATTCATCGGGATATTGGAATGGAGTTCCATCTATTCCGTGGGTAGCTATAAGGATATTGGGACTCGCTCGAAGAGTAGGTGGAGAAAGCCATCCGGTGGATTGGTCGCGATTGCCTCAAACACATTTTCTAATTAAATTTAGTTCATTTAAACCAAAATTTTAGATTTGGGGTCTAAAATTCACCGGGATATTGGAATTGAGTTCCATCTATTCTGCGGGTTCCTAGAAGGATATTGGGACTCGCTCAAAGAGTTGGTGGAGAAAGCAATCGGGTGGATTGGTCGCGATTGCCTCAAACACATTTTCTAAGTAAATTTAGTTCAATTAAACCCAAAATTTTAGGTTTGGGGGTCAAAAATTCACCGGGATATTGGAACGGAGTTCCATTTATTCCGGGGGTGCCTAGAAGTATATTGGGACTCGCACAAAGAGTTGGGGGAGAAAACAATAGGGTTGATTGGTCGCGATTGCCTCAAACTCGTTCTCTAAGTGAATTTAGTTCATGTAAACTTCCGATTTGGGTGTCAAAAATTCATCAGGACCTCGGAATGAGGTTTCATTGACTCTACGGGGTCCCTGGGAGGACATTAAGACTCGCACAATGTGTTATGGGAGAAAAAAGCCCAGTGTATTGGTTATGGTTACCTCAAATGCATTTTCTTAGCCATTTTTATTCATTAAATAACAATTTTGGTTTGGGGTCAAAAATTCATCGGGATATTGGAACGGAGTTCCATCTATTCGGGGGGTAGCTAGAAGGATATTGGGACTCGCTCAAAGAGTTGGAGGAGAAAGCCATCCGGTGGATTGGTCGCGATTGCCTCAAACACATTTTTTAAGTAAATTTAGTTTATTTAAACCAAAATTATAGATTGGGGGTCCAAAATTCACCGGGATATTGGAACGGAGTTCTATTTATTCCGGGGGTGCCTAGAAGTATATTGGGACTCGCACAAAGAGTTGGGGGAGAAAGGAATAGGGTTGATTGGTCGCGATTGCCTCAAACTCGTTCTCTAAGTGAATTTAGTTCATATAAACTTCTGATTTGGGTGTCAAAAATTCAGCAGGACCTCGGAATGAGGTTTCATCGACTCTACGGGGTTCCCGGGAGGATATTGAGACTCGCACAATGTGTTATGGGAGAAAAAAGCCCTGTAGATTGGTTGTGGTTGCCTCAAACGCATTTTCTAAGCCATTTTAATTCATTAAATAACACTTTTGGTTTGGGGGTCAAAAATTCATCGGGATATTGGAACGGAGTTCCATCTATTCCGGGGGTCGCTAGAAGGATATTGGGACTCGCTGAAAGACTAGGTGGAGAAAGCCATCCGATGGATTGGTCGCGATTGCCTCAAACACATTTTCTAAGTAAATTTAGTTCATTTAAACCAATATTTTAGATTTGGGGTCTAAAATTCACCTGGAAATTGGAATTGAGTTCCATCTATTCCGGGGGTTCCTAGAAGGATATTGGGACTCGCTCAAAGAGTTGGTGGAGAAAGCAATCCGGTGGATTGGTCGCGATTGCCTCAAACACAATTTCTAAGTAAATTTAGTTCATTTAAACCCAAAATTTTAGATTTGGGGGTCAAAAATTCACCGGGATATTGGAACGGAGTTCCATTAATCCGGGGGTTCCTAGAAGGATATTGGGACTCGCTCAAAGAGTTGGGGGAGAAAGCAATCCGGTGGATTGGTCGCGATTGCCTCAAACACATTTTTTAAGTAAATTTAGTTTATTTAAACCAAAATTATAGATTGGGGGTCCAAAATTCACCGGGATATTGGAACGGAGTTCTATTTATTCCGAGGGTGCCTAGAAGTATATTTGGACTCGCACAAAGAGTTGGGGGAGAAAGCAATAGGGTTGATTGGTCGCGATTGCCTCAAACTCGTTCTCTAAGTGAATTTAGTTCATGTAAACTTCCGATTTGGGTGTCAAAAATTCATCAGGACCTCGGAATGAGGTTTCATCGACTCTACGGGGTCCCTGGGAGGACATTAAGACTCGCACAATGTGTTATGGAAGAAAAAGCCCAGTGTATTGGTTATGGTTACATCAAATGCATTTTCTTAGCCATTTTTATTCATTAAATAACACTTTTGGTTTGGGGTCAAAAATTCATCGGGATATTGGAATGGAGTTCCATCTATTCCGTGGGTAGCTATAAGGATATTGGGACTCGCTCGAAGAGTAGGTGGAGAAAGCCATCCGGTGGATTGGTCGCGATTGCCTCAAACACATTTTCTAATTAAATTTAGTTCATTTAAACCAAAATTTTAGATTTGGGGTCTAAAATTCACCGGGATATTGGAATTGAGTTCCATCTATTCTGCGGGTTCCTAGAAGGATATTGGGACTCGCTCAAAGAGTTGGTGGAGAAAGCAATCGGGTGGATTGGTCGCGATTGCCTCAAACACATTTTCTAAGTAAATTTAGTTCAATTAAACCCAAAATTTTAGGTTTGGGAGTCAAAATATCACCGGGATATTGGAACGGAGTTCCATTTATTCCGGGGGTTCCTAGAAGGATATTGGGACTCGCACAAAGAGTTGGGGGAGGAAGCAATAGGGTTGATTGGTCGCAATTGCCTCAAACTCGTTTTCTAAGTGAATGTAGTTCATATAAACTTTCAATTTGGGTGTCAAAAATTCAACAGGACCGCGGGATGAGGTTTCATTGACTTTACGGGGTTCCTGAGAGGATATTGAGACTCGCACAATGTGTTATTGGAGAAAAATGACCAGTGGATTTGTTATGGTTGCCTCAAACACATTTTCTAAGCCATTTTAATTCATTAAATAACACTTTTGGTTTCGGGGTCAAAAATTCATCCGGATATTGGAACGGAGTTCCATTTATTTCGGGGGTCGCTAGACGGATATTGGGACTCGCTCAAAGAGTAGGAGGAGAAAGCCATCCGGTGGATTGCTCGCGTTTGCCTTAAACACATTTTCTAATTAAATTTAGTTCATTTAAACCAAAATTTTAGATTTGGGGGTAAAAAATTCCCGGGATATTCGAACGGAGTTATATCATTTCCGGGGGTGCCTTGAAGTATATTGGGACTCGCACAAAGAGTTGGGGGAGAAAGCAATAGGGTTGATTGGTCGCAATTGCCTCAAGCTCGTTTCCTAAGTGAATTTAGTTCATATAAACTTCCGATTTGGGTGTCAAAAATTCAGCAGGAGCTCGGAATGAGGTTTCATCGACTCTACGGGGTTCCTGGGAGGATATTGAGACACGCACAACGTGTTATGGCAGAAAAAAGCCCAGTGGATTGGTTATGGTTGCCTCAAACGCATTTTCTATGCCATTTTAATTCATTAAATAACACTTTTAGTTTTGGGGTCAAAAATTCATCGGGATATTGGAACGGAGTTCCATCTATTCCGGGGGTCGCTAGAAGGATATTGGGACTCGCTCAAAGACTAGGTGGAGAAAGCCATCCGGTGGATTGGTCGCGATTGCCTCAAACACATTTTCTAAGTAAATCTAGTTCATTTAAACCAAAATTTATTCTAAGCCATTTTAATTTATTAAATAACACTTTTGGTTTTGGGGTGAAAAATTCATCGGGATATTGGAACGGTGTTCCATATTTTCCGGGGGTCGCTAGAAGGATATTGGGAATCGCTCAAAGAGAAGGTGGAGAAAGCCATAAGTTGGATTGGTCACGATTGCCTCAAACACATTTTCTACGTAAATTTAGTTCATTTAAACCAAAATTTTTGATTTGGGGGTCAAAAATTCACCGGGATATTGGAACGGAGTTCCATCTATTCCGGGGGTTCCTAGAAGGATATTGGGACTCGCTCAAAGAGTTGGTAGAGAAAGCAATCCGGTGGATTGGTCGCGATTGCCTCAAATACGTTTTCTAAGGGAATTTAGTTCATATAAACTTCCGATTTGGGTGTCAAAAATTCAGCAGGACCTCGGAATGTGGTTTCATCGACTCTACGGGGTTCCTGGGAGGACATTGGGACTCGCACAATGTGTTATGGGAGGAAAAATCCCAGCGGATTGGTTATGGTTGGCTCACACCCATTTTCTAAGCCATTTTAGTTCATTAAATAAACCTTTTGGTTTGGGGGTCAAAAATTCACCGGAATATTGGAACGGAGTTCCATCTATTCCAGGGGTTCGTAGAAGGATATTGCGACTTGCTCAAAGAGTTGGTGGATAAAGCAAACGGTGGATTGGTCGCGATCGCCTCAAACGCGTTTTCTAAGTGAATTTAGTTCATATAAACTTCCGATTTGGGTGTCAAAAATTCAGCAGGACCTCGGAATGAGGTTTCATCGACTCTACGGGGTTCCCGGGAGGATATTGAGACTCGCACAATGTGTTATGGGAGAAAAAAGCCCAGTAGATTGGTTGTGGTTGCCTCAAACGCATTTTCTAAGCCATTTTAATTCATTAAATAACACTTTTGGTTTGGGGGTCAAAAATTCATCGGGATATTGGAACGGAGTTCCATCTATTCCGGGGGTCGCTAGAAGGATATTGGGACTCGCTCAAAGACTAGGTGTTGAAAGCCATCCGATGGATTGGTCGCAATTGCCTCAAACACATTTTTTAAGTAAATTTAGTTCATTTAAACCAATATTTTAGATTTGGGGTCTAAAATTCACCGGGATATTGGAATTGAGTTCCATCTATTCCGGGGGTTCCTATAGGGATATTGGGACTCGCTCAAAGAGTTGGTGGAGAAAGCAATCCGGTGGATTGGTCGCGATTGCCTCAAACACATTTTCTAAGTAAATTTAGTTCATTTAAACCCAAAATTTTAGATTTGGGGGTGAAAAATTCACCGGGATATTGGAACGTAGTTCCATTTATTCCGAGGGTTCCTAGAAGGATATTGGACTCGCTCAAAGAGTTGGTGGAGAAAGCAATCCGTTGGATTGGTCGCGATTGCCTCAAACACAATTTCTAAGGTAATTTAGTTCTTTTAAATCCAAAATTTTAGGTTTGGGAGTCAAAAATTCACCGGGATATTGGGACGGAGTTCCATTAATTCCGGGGGTTCCTAGATGGATATTGGGACTCGCACAAAGAGTTGGGGGAGGAAGCAATAGGGTTGATTGGTCGCAATTGCCTCAAACTCGTTTTCTAAGTGAATGTAGCTCATATAAACTTTCAATTTGGGTGTCAAAAATTCCTCAGGTCCTCGGAATGAGGTTTCATTGACTTTACGGGGTTCCTGGGAGGATATTGAGACTCGCACAATGTGTTATTGGAGAAAAATGCCCAGTGGATTGGTTATGGTTGCCTCAAACACATTTTCTAAGCCATTTTAATTCATTAAATAACACTTTTGGTTTCGGGGTCAAAAATTCATCCGGATATTGGAACGGAGTTCCATTTATTTCTGGGGTCGCTAGACGGATATTGGGACTCGCTCAAAGAGTAGGAGGAGAAAGCCATCCGGTGGATTGCTCGCGTTTGCCTTAAACACATTTTCTAATTAAATTTAGTTCATTTAAACCAAAATTTTAGATTTGGGGGTAAAAAATTCACCGGGATATTGGAACGGAGTTATATCATTTCCGGGGGTTCCTTGAAGGATATTGGGACTCGCTCAAAGAGTTGGTGGAGAGAGCAATCCGGTGGATTGGTCGCGATTGCCACAAACACGTATTCTAAGAACATTTTCTTCAATTAAACCCAAAAATTTTGATTTGGGGGTCAAAAATTCACCGGGATATTGGAACGGAGTTCCATTTATTCCGGGGGTGCCTAAAAGTATATTGGGTCTCGTAAAAAGAGTTGGGGGAGAAAGCAATAGGGTTGATTAGTCGCAATTGCCTCAAACTCGTTCTCTAAGTGAATTTAGTTCATGTAAACTTCCGATTTGGGTGTCAAAAATTCATCAGGAACTCGGAATGAGGTTTCATCGACTCTACGCGGTTCCTGGGAGGATATTAAGACTCGCACAATGTGTTAAGGGAGAAAAAAGCCCAGTGTATTGGTTATGGTTACCTCAAATGCATTTTCTTAGCCATTTTTATTCACTAAATAACACTTTTGGTTTCGGGGTCAAAAATTCATCAGGATATTGGAACGGAGTTCCATCTATTCCGGGGGTCGCTAGAAGGATATTGAGACTCGCTCAAAGAGTAGGTGGAGAAAGCCATCCGGTGGATTGGTCGTGATTGCGTTAAACACATTTTCTAAGTAAATTTAGTGCATTTAAACCAAAATTTTAGATTTGGGGGTCAAAAATTCATCGAGATATTGGAACGGAGTTCCATCTATTCCAGGGGTTCCTAGAAGGATATTTGGACTCGCTCAAAGAATTGGTGGAGAGAGCAATCCGGTGGATTGGTCGCGATTGCCTCAAACAAATTTTCTAAGAAAATTTAGCTCAATTAAACCCAAAATTTTAGATTTGGGGGTCAAAAATTCACCGGGATATTGGAACGGAGTTCCATTTATTCCTGGGGTTCCTCGAAGGATATTGGGACTCGCACAAAGAGTTGGGGGACAAAGCAATGCGGTGGATTGGTCGCAATTGCCTCAAGCTCGTTTCCTAAGTGAATTTAGTTCATATAAACTTCCGATTTGGGTGTCAAAAATTCAGCAGGACCTCGAAATTAGGTTTCATCGACTCTACGGGGTTCCTGGGAGGATATTGAGACATGCACAACGTGTTATTCCAGAAAAAAGCCCAGTGGATTGGTTATGGTTGCCTCAAACGCATTTTCTAAGCCATTTTAATTCGTTAAATAACACTTTTGGTTTGGGGTAAAAAATTCATCGGGATATTGGAACGGAGTTCCATCTATTCCGGGGGTCGCTAGATGGATATTTGGACTCGCTCAAAGAGTAGGTGGAGAAAGCCATCCGGTGGATTGCTCGCGATTGCCTCAAACACATTTTCTAAGAATATTTAGTTCAATTAAACAAAATTTTTTTGATTTGGGGGTCAAAAATTCACCGGGATAATGGAACGGAGTTATATCATTTCCGGGGGTTCCTAGAAGGATATTGGGACTCGCTCAAAGAGTTGGTGGAGAGAGCAATCCGGTGGATTGGTCGCGATTGCCTCAAACACATTTTCTAAGAATATTTAGTTCAATTAAACAAATTTTTTTTGATTTGGGGGTCAAAAATTCACCGGGATAATGGAACGGAGTTCCATTTATTCCGGGGGTGCCTAGAAGTATATTGGGACTCGCACAAAGAGTTGGGGGAGAAAGCAATAGGGTTGATTGGTCGCAATTGCCTCAAACTCGTTCTCTAAGTGAATTTAGTTCATGTAAACTTCCGATTTGGGTGTCAAAAATTCATCAGGACCTCGGAATGAGGTTTCATTGACTCTACGGGTTTCCTGGGAGGATATTAAGACTCGCACAATGTGTTATGGTAGAAAAAAGCCCAGTGTATTGGTTATGGTTACCTCAAATGCATTTTCTTAGCCCTTTTTTTTCATTAAATAACACTTTTGGTTTGGGGTCAAAAATTCATCAGGATATTGGAACGGAGTTCCATCTATTCCGGGGGTAGCTAGAAGGATATTGGGACTCGCTCAAAGAGTAGGTGGAGAAAGCCATCCGGTGGATTGGTCGCGATTGCCTCAAACACATTTTCTAAGTAAATTTAGTTCATTTAAACCAAAATTTTAGCTTTGGGGGTCAAAAATTCATCGGGATATTGGAAAGGAGTTCCATCTATTCCAGGGGTTCGTAGAAGGATATTGGGACTCGCTCAAAGAGTTGGTGGAGAGAGCAATCCGGTAGATAGGTCGCGATTGCCTCAAACACATTTTCTAACAAAATTTAGTTCATTTAAACCAAAATTTTAGATTTGGGGGTCAAAAATTCACCGGGATATTGGAACGGAGTTCCATTTATTCCTGGGGTTCCTAGAAGGATATTGGGACTCGCACAAAGAGTTGGGGGACAAAGCAATGCGGTGGATTGGTCGCAATTGCCTCAAGCTCGTTTCCTAAGTGAATTTAGTTCATATAAACTTCCGATTTGGGTGTCAAAAATTCAGCAGGACCTCGGAATGAGGTTTCATCGACTCTACGGGGTTCTTGGGAGGATATTGAGACACGCACAACGTGTTATGGCAGAAAAAAGCCCAGTGGATTGGTTATGCATTTTCTTAGCCCTTTTAATTCATTAAATAACACTTTTGGTTTGGGGGTCAGAAATTCATCGGGATATTGGAACGGAATTCCATCTATTCCGGGGGTCGCTAAAAGGATATTGGGACTCGCTCAAAGACTAGGTGGAGAAAGCCATCCGGTGGTTTGGTCGTGATTGCCTCAAACACATTTTCTAAGTAAATTTAGTTCATTTAAACCAAAATTATAGATTTGGGGTCAAAAATTCACCGGGATATTGGAATGGAGTTCCATCTATTCCGGGGGTTCCTAGAAGGATATTGGGACTCGCTCAACGAGTAGGTGGAGAAAGCCATCAGTTGGATTGGTCGCGATTGCCTCAGACACATTTTCTAAGTAAATTTAGTTCATTTAAACCAAAATTATAGATTTGGGGGTCAAAAATTCACCGAGATGTTGGAACGGAGTTTCATCTATTCCGGGGGTTCCTAGAAGGATATTGGGACTCACTCAAAGAGTTGGTAAAGGGAGCAATCCGGTGGATTGGTCGCGATTGCCTCAAACACGTTTTCTAAGTGAATTTAGTTCATATAAACTTTCGATTTGCGTGTCAAAAATTCAGCAGGACCTCGGAATGAGGTTTCATCGACTCTACGGGGTTCCTGGGACGACATTGGGACTCGCACAATGTGTTATGGGAGAAAAAATCACAGTGGATTGCTTATGGTTGCCTCAAACCCATTTTCTAAGCCATTTTAGTTCATTAAATAAACCTTTTGGTTTGGGGGTCAAAAATTCATCGGCATATTGGAACAGAGTTCTATCTATTCCGAGGGTTCCTAGAAGGATATTGGGACTCGCTCAAAGTGTTGGGCGGAAAACAAAATTGGTCACGGTTACCTCAAACACGTCTTTCATGTCAATTTTGTTCAATTAATCTAAAACTTTCAGTTTGAAGATCAAAAATTCACCGGGATATTAGAACGGAGTCCCATCTATTCCTGGCGTTCCCAGAAGGTATTGGGACTCGCTCAAAGAGTTAAGCGAGAAAGCAATCCGGTGGATTGGTCGCGATTGCCTCAAACGCGTTTTCTATGTAAATTTAGTTCATTTAAACTTCCGATTTGGGTGTCAAAAATTCAGCAGGGTCTCGGAATGAGTTCTATCGAGTCTTGGGGGTTCCTGGGAGGATATTGGGACTCGCTCAATGTTTTATCGGAGAAAAAAGCCCAGTGGATTGGTTATGGTTGCCTCAATCCCATTTTCTAAGTCGTTTTAGTTCACTTAATAAAACTTTTGGTTTGGGGGTCAAAAATTCAACGGGATATTGGAACAGAGTTCCATCTATTCCGGGGGTTGCTAGATGGATATTGGGACTCTCTCAAAGAGTAGGTGGAGAAAGCAATCTGGTGGATTGGTTGCGATTGCCTCAAACACATTTTCTAAGTAAATTTAGTTATTTTTAAATCAAAATTTGATATTTATGGGTCAAAAACTCATCGGGATATTGGAATGGAGTTCCATCTATTTTGGGGGTTGTAGAAGGATATTGGGACTCGCTCAAAGAGTTGGTGGAGAAAGCAATCTGGTAGATTGGTCGCGATTGCCTCAAACACATTTTCTAAGTAAATTTTGTTATTTCCAAATCAAAATTTGATATTTATGGGTCAAAAACTCATCGGGATATTGGAATGGAGTTCCATCTATTCTGGGGGTTGTAGAAGGATATTGGGACTCGCTCAAAGAGTTGGTGGAGAAAGCAATCCGGTAGATTGGTCGCGATTGCGTCAAACACATTTTCTAAGTAAATTTTGTTCATTTAAACCAAAATTTTAGATTTGGGAGTAAAAAATTCACCGGGATATTGGAACGGAGTTCCATCTATTCCGGGGCTTGCTAGAAAGATATTGGGACTCGCTCAAAGAGTAGGTGGAGAAAGCAATATGGTGGATTGGTCGCGATTGCTTGAAACACATTTTATAAGTAAATTTAGTTCATTTAAATCAAAATTTGATATTTATCGGTCAAAAACTCATCGGGATATTGGAACAAAGTTCCATCTATTCTGGGGGTTGCTAGAAGGATATTGGGACTCGCTCAAAGAGTTGGTGGAGAAAGCAATCCGTTAGATTGGTCGCGATTGCCTCAAACACATTTTTTAACTTAATTTAGTTCATTTAAACCAAAATTTTAGATTTGGGGGTCAAAAATTCACTGGGATATTGGAACGGAGTTGTATTTATTCCTGGGGTTCCTAGAAGGATATTGGGACTCGCACAAAGAGTTGGGGGACAAAACAATGCGGTGGATTGGTCGCAATTGCCTCAAGCTCGTTTTCTATGTGAATTTAGTTCATATAAACTTTCGATTTGGGTGTCAAAAATTCAGCAAGACCTCGGAAAGAGGTTTCATCGACTCTACGGGGTTCCTGGGAGGATATTATTGAGACACGCACAATGTGTTATGGCAGAAAAAAGCCCAGTGGATTGGTTATGGTTGCCTCAAACGCATTTTCTAAGCCATTTCAATTCATTAAATAACACTTTTGGTTTGGGGGTCAAAAATTCATAGGGATATTGGAACGGTGTTCCATATTTTCCGGGGGTCGCTAGAAGGATATTGGGATTCGCTCAAAGAGGAGGTGGAGAAAGCCATCAGTTGGATTGGTCGCGATTGCCTCAAACACATTTTCTAAGTAAATTTAGTTCATTTAAACCAAAATTTTAGATTTGGGGGTCAAAAATTCACCGGGATATTGGAACGGAGTTCCATCTATTCCGGGGGTTCCTTGAAGGATATTGGGACTCGCTCAAAGAGTTGGTGGAGAAAGCAATATGGTGGATTGGTCGCGATTGCCTCAAACACGTTTTCTAAGTGAATTTAGTTCATATAAACTTCCGATTTGGGTGTCAAAAATTCAGTAGGATCTCGGAATGTGGTTTTATCGACTTTACGGTGTTCCTGGGAGGACATTGGGACTCGCACAATGTGTTACGGGAGAAAAAATCCCAGTGGACTGGTTATGGTTGCCTCAAACCCATTTTCTAAGCCATTTTAGTTCATTAAATAAACCTTTTGGTTTGGAGGTCAAAAATTCATCGGCATATTGGAACAGAGTTCCATCTATTCCGAAGGTTCCTAGAATGATATTGGGACTCGCTCAAAGTGTTGGGCGAAAAAAAAAAACTGGTCACGGTTGCCTCAAACACGTTTTTCATATCAATTTTGTTCAATTAATCTAAAACTTTCGGTGTGGAGGTCAAAAATTAACCGGGATATTAGAACGGAGTCCCATCTATTCCGGGGGTTCCTAGAAGGATATTGGGACACGCTCGTAGAGTTAAGCGAGAAAGCAATCCGGTGGATTGGTTGCGATTACCTCAAACGCGTTTTCTATGTAAATTTAGTTCATCTAAACTTCCGATTTGGGTGTCAAAAATTCAGCAGGACCTCGGAATGAGGTTCCATCGACTCTGGGGGGTTCCTGGGGGGTTCCTGGGAGGATATTGGCACTCGCTCAATGTGTTATGGGAGAAAAAAGCCCAGTGGATTGGCTATGGTTGCCTCCGACCCATTTTCTAAGTCGTTTTAGTTCATTCAATAAAACTTTTGGTTTGGGGGTCAAAAATTCAACGGGATATTGGAAGAGTTCCATCTATTCCGGGGGTTGCTAGAAAGATATTGGGACTCGCTCAAAGAGTAAGTCGAGAAACCAATACGGTGGATTGGTCGCGATTGATTCAAACACATTTTCAAAGTAAATTACTTCATTTAAATCAAATATTGATATTTATGGGTCAAAAACTCATCGGATATTGGAACGGAGTTCCATCTAATCTGGGAATTGCTAGAAGGAAATTGGGACTTGCTCAAAGAGTTGGTGGAGAAAGAAATTCGGTAGATTGGTCGCGATTGCCTCAAACACATTTTCTAACTAAATTTAGTTCATTTAAACCAAAATTTTAGATTTGGGGGTCAAAAATTCACCGGGATATTGGAACGGAGTTCCATTTATTCCTGGGGTTCCTAGAAGGATATTGGGACTCGCTCAAAGAGTAGGTCGAGAAACCAATACGGTGGATTGGTAGCGATTGCTTCAAACACATTTTCTAAGTAAATTTAGTTCATTTAAATCAAAATTTGATATTTATGGGTCAAAAACTCATCGGGATATTGGAACGGAATTCCATCTATTCCGGGGGTCCCTAGAACGATATTGGGACTCGCTCAAAAAGTTGGTGGAGAAAGCAATCTGGTGGATTGGTCGCGATTGCCTCAAACACATTTTCTAAGTAAATTTAGTTCCTTTAAACCCAAAGTTTTAGATTTGAGGGCCAAAAATTCACCGGGATATTGGAACAGAGTTCCATCTATTCTGAGGGTTCCTAGAAGGATATTAGGACTCGCTCAAAGAGTTGGGCGAGAAACCAATCCGGTGGATTGGTCGTGACTGCCTCAAATGCGTTTTCTAAGTGAATTTAGTTCATTTAAACTTCGATTTGGGTGTCAAAAATTCAGCAGGACCTCGGAATGAGGTTTCATCGACTCTACGGGGTTCCTGGGAGGATATTGAGACTCGCACAATGAGTTATGGGGGAAAAAAGCCCAGTGGATTGGTTATGGTTGCCTCAAGCACATTTTCTAAGCCATTTTAATTCATTAAATAACACTTTTGGTTTGGGGGTCAAAAATTCATCGGGATATTGGAACGGAGTTCCATCTATTCCGGGGGTCGCCAGAAGGATATTAGGACTCATTTAAAGAGTAGGTAGAGAAAGCCATCCGGTGGATTGGTCGCGATTGCCTCAAACACATTTTCTAAGTAAATTTAGTTCATTTAAACCCAAAATTTTAGATTTGGGGGCCAAAAATTCACCAGGATATTGGAACGGAGTTCCATCTATTCCGGGGGTTCCTAGAAGGATATTGGGACTCGCTAAAAGACTTGGTGGAGAAAACAATCCGGTGGATTGGTCGCGATTGCCTCAAACACGTTTTCTAAGTGAATTTAGTTCGTATAAACTTCCGATTTTGGCGTCAAAAATTCAGCAGGACCTCGGAATGAGGTTTCATCGACTCTACGGGGTTCCTGGGAGGATGTTGGGACTCGTACAATGTGTTATGGGGGAAAAAATCCCAGTGGATTGGTTATGGTTGCCTCAAACCCATTTTCTAAGCCATTTTAGTTCATGAAATAAACCTTTTGGTTTGGGGGTCAAAAATTCATCGGCATATTGGAACAGAGTTCCGTCTATTCCGAGGGTTCCTAGAAGGATATTGGGACTCGCTCAAAGTGTTGGGCGGAAAACAAAACTGGTCACGGTTGCCTCAAACACGTCCTTCATGTCAATTTTCTTCAATTAATCTAAAACTTTCGGTTTGGAGATCAAAAATTCACCTGGATATTAGAACGGAGTCCCATCTATTCCGGGCGTTCCTAGAAGGTATTTACACTCCCTCAAAGAGTTAAGCGAGAAAGCAATCCGGTGGATTGCCCGCGATTGCCTCAAACACGTTTTCTATGTAAATTTAGTTCATTTAAACTTCCGATTTGGGTGTCAAAAATTCAGCAGGACCTCGGAATGAGGTTCTATCGAGTCTGGGGGGTTCCTGGGAGGATATTGGGACTCGCTCAATGTTTTATGGGAGAAAAAAGCCCAGTGGATTGGTTATGGTTGCCTCAAACCCATTTTCTAAGTCGTTTTAGTTCATTTAATAAAACTTTTGGTTTGGGGGTCAAAAATCAACGGGATATTGGAACAGAGTTCCATCTATTTCGGGGGTTGCTAGAAGGATATTGGGACTCTCTCAAAGAGTAGGTGGAGAAAGCAATCCGGTGGATCGGTTGCGATTGCTTTAAAACCATTTTCTAAGTAAATTTAGTTCATTTAAATCAAAATTTGATATTTATGTGTCAAAAACTCATCGGGATACTGGAATGGAGTTCCATCTATTCTGGGGGTAGCTAGAAGGATATTGGGACTCGCTCAAAGAGTTGGTGGAGAAAGCAATTCTGTAGATTGGTCGCGATTGCCTTTAACACATTTTCTAAGAAAATATTGTTCATTTAAACCAAAATTTTAGATTTGGGAGTAAAGAAACTCCTCGGGATATTGGAACGGAGTTCCATCTATTCTGGGGGTTGCTAGAAGAATATTGGGACTCGCTTAAAGAGTTGGTTGAGAAAGCAATCCGGTAGATTGGTCGCGATTCCCTCAAACACATTTTCTAACTTAGTTTAGATCATTTAAACCAAAATTTTAGATTTGGGGGTCAAAAATTCACCGGGATATTGGAACGGAGTTCCATTTATTCCTGGGGTTCTTAGAAGGATATTGAGACTCGCACAAAGAGTTGGGGGACAAAACAATGCGGTGGATTGGTCGCAATTGCCTCAAGCTCGTTTTCTAAGTGAATTTAGTACATATAAACTTTCGATTTGGGTGTCAAAAATTCAGCAGGACCTCGGAATGAGGTTTCATCGACTTTACGGGGTTCCTAGGAGGATATTGAGACATGCACAATGTGTTATGGCAGAAAAAAGCCCAGTGGATTGGTTATGGATGCCTCAAACGCATTTTCTAAGCCATTTTAATTTGTTAAATAACACATTTGGTTTGGGGGTCAAAAATTCATCGGGATATTGGAACGGTGTTCCATATTTTCGGGGGGTCGCTAAAAGGATATTGGGACTCGCTCAAAGAGTAGGTGGAGAAAGCCATCAGTTGGATTGGTCGCAAATGCCTCAAACACATTTTCT
Source organism: Paratinospora sagittata (assembly GCA_035771175.1). Classification (NCBI taxonomy): domain Eukaryota; kingdom Viridiplantae; phylum Streptophyta; class Magnoliopsida; order Ranunculales; family Menispermaceae; genus Paratinospora; species Paratinospora sagittata. Next base: position 56,874 of record JAYMFD010003092.1, read on the forward strand.
AAGTAAATTTAGTTCATTTAAACCAAAATTTTAGATTTGGGGGTCAAAAATTTACCGGGATATTGGAATGGAGGTCCATCTATTCCAGGGGTTCCTAGAAGGATATTGGGACTTACTCAAAGAGTTGATGGAGAAAGCAATCCGGTAGATTGGTCGCGATTGCCTCAAACACGTTTTCTAAGTGAATTTAGTTCGTATAAACTTCCGATTTTGGTGTCAAAAATTCAGCAGGACCTCGGAATGAGGTTTCATCGACTTTACGGGGTTCCTAGGAGGATATTGAGACATGCACAATGTGTTATGGCAGAAAAAAGCCCAGTGGATTGGTTATGGATGCCTCAAACGCATTTTCTAAGCCATTTTAATTTGTTAAATAACACATTTGGTTTGGGGGTCAAAAATTCATCGGGATATTGGAACGGTGTTCCATATTTTCGGGGGGTCGCTAAAAGGATATTGGGACTCGCTTAAAGAGTAGGTGGAGAAAGCCATCAGTCGGATTGGTCGCAAATGCCTCAAACACATTTTCTAAGTAAATTTAGTTCATTTAAACCAAAATTTTAGATTTGGGGGTCAAAAATTTACCGGGATATTGGAATGGAGGTCCATCTATTCCAGGGGTTCCTAGAAGGATATTGGGACTTACTCAAAGAGTTGATGGAGAAAGCAATCCGGTAGATTGGTCGCGATTGCCTCAAACACGTTTTCTAAGTGAATTTAGTTCGTATAAACTTCCGATTTTGGTGTCAAAAATTCAGCAGGACCTCGGAATGAGGTTTCATCGACTCTACGGGGTTCCTGAGTGGACATTGGGACTCGCACAATGTGTTATGGGAGAAAAAATCCCAGTGGATTGGTTATGGTTGCCTCAAACCCATTTTCTAAGCCATTTTAGTTCATTAAAAAACCTTTTGGTTTGGGGTCAAAAATTCCTCGGCATATTGGAACAGAGTTCCATCTATTCCGAAGGTTCCTAGAAGGATATCAGGACACGCTCAAAGTGTTGGGCGGAAAAAAAAATTGGTCACGGTTAACTCAAACACGTCTTTCATGTCAATTTTGTTCAATTAATCTAAAACTTTCGGTTTGGAGGTCAAAAATTAACCAGGATATTAGAACGGAGTCCCATCTATTCCGGGGGTTCCTAGAAGGATATTGGGACTCGCTCAAAGAGTTAAGCGAGAAAGCAATCCAGTGGATTGGTCGTGATTACCTCAAACGCGTTTTCTATGAAAATTTAGTTCATTTAAACTTCCGATTTGGGTGTGAAAAATTCAGCAGGACCTCGGAATGAGGTTCCATTGACTCTAGGGGGTTTCTGGGTGGATATTGGGACTCGCTCAATGTGTTATCGGAGAAAAAAGCCCATTGGATTGGTTGTGGTTGCCTCAAACCCATTTTCTAAGTCGTTTTAGTTCATTCAATAAACTTTTGGTTTGGGGGTCAAAAGTTCAACGGGATATTGGAAGAGTTCCATCTATTCCGGGGGTTGCAAGAAAGATATTGGGACTCGCTCAAAGAGTAGGTCGAGAAACCGATACAGTGGATTGGTCGCGATTGCTTCAAACACATTTTCTAAGTAAATTTAGTTCATTTAAATCAAAATTTGATATTTATGTGTCAAAAACTCATCGGGATATTGGAATGGAGTTCCATCTATTCTGGGGGTTGCTATAAGGATATTGGGACTCGCTCAAAGAGTAGGTCGAGAAACCAATACGGTGGATTGGTTGCGATTGCTTCAACACATTTTCTAAGTAAATTTTGTTCATTTAAACCAAAATTTTAGATTTGGGAGTAAAAAAATTCACCGGGATATTGGAACGGAGTTCCATCTATTCCGGGGGTTGCTAGAAAGATATTGGGACTCGCTCAAAGGGTAGGTGAAGAAAGCAATACGGTGGATTGGTCGCGATTGCTTCAAACACATTTTATAATTAAATTTAGTTCATTTAAATCAAAATTTGATATTTATCGTTCAAAAACTCATCGGGATATTGGAACGGACTTCCATCTATTCTGGGGGTTGCTAGAAGGATATTGGGACTCGCTCAAAGAGTTGGTGGAGAAAGCAATCCGGTAGATTGGTCGCGATTGCCTCAAACACATTTTCTAACTTAATTTAGTTCATTTAAACCAAAATTTTAGATTTGGGGGTCAAAAATTCACCGGGATATTGGAACGGAGTTCCATTTATTCCTGGGGTTCCTAGAAGGATATTAGGACTCGCACAAAGAGTTGGGGGACAAAGCAATGCGGTGGATTGGTCGCAATTGCCTCAAGCTCGTTTTCTAAGTGAATTTAGTTCATATAAACTTTCGATTTGGGTGTCAAAAATTCAGCTGGACCTCGGAATGAGGTTTCATTGACTCTACGGGGTTCGTAGGAGGATATTGAGACATGCACAATGTGTTATGGCAGAGAAAAGCCCAGTGGATTGGTTATGGATGCCTCAAACCCATTTTCTAAGCCATTTTAATTCATTAAACAAACCTTTTGGTTTGGGGGTCAAAAATTCATCGGCATATTGGAACAGAGTTCCATCTATTCCGTAGGTTCTTAGAAGGATATTGGGACTCACTCAAAGTGTTGGGCGGAAAAAAAAAACTGGTCACGGTTGCCTCAAACACGTCTTTCATGTCAATTTTGTTCAATTAATTTAAAACTTTCGGTTTGGAGGTCAAAAATTAACCGGGATATTAGAACGGAGTCCCATCTATTCCGGGGGTTCCTAGAAGGATATTGGGACTCGCTCATAGAGTTAAGCGAGAAAGCAATCCGGTGGATTGGTCGTGATTACCTCAAACGCATTTTCTATGTAAATATAGTTCATTTAAACTTCCGATTTGGGTGTCAAAAATTCAGCAGGACCTCGGAATGAGGTTTCATCAACTCTGGGGGGGTTCCTGGGAGGATATTGGGACTCGCTCAATGTGTTATGGGAGAAAAAAGCCCAGTGGATTGGTTATGGTTGCCTCAAACCCATTTTCTAAGTCGTTTTAGTTCATTCAATAAATCTTTTGGTTTGGGGGTCAAAAATTCAACGGGATATTGGAAGAGTTCCATCTATTCCGGGGGTTGCTAGAAAGATATTGGGACTCGCTCAAAGAGTAAGTCGAGAAACCAATACGGTGGATTGGTCGCGATTGATTCAAACACATTTTCAACGTAAATTACTTCATTTAAATCAAATATTGATATTTATGGGTCAAAAACTCATCGGATATTGGAACGGAGTTCCATCTATTCTGGGGGTTGCTAAAAGAATATTGGGACTCGCTCAAAGAGTTGGTGGAGAAAGCAATCCGGTAGATAGGTCGCGATTGCCTCAAACACATTTTCTAACTAAATTTAGTTCATTTAAACCAAAATTTTAGATTTGGGGGTCAAAAATTCACCGGGATATTGGAACGGAGTTCCATTTATTCCAGGGGTTCCTAGAAGGATATTGGGACTCGCTCAAAGAGTTGGTGGAGAAAGCAATCTGGTGGATTGGTCGCGATTGCCTCAAACACGTTTTCTAAGTGAATTTAGTTCGTATAAACTTCCGATTTGGGTGTCAAAAATTCAGCAGGACCTCGGAATGTGGTTTCCTCGACTCTACGGGGTTCCTGGGAGGACATTGGTACTCGCACAATGTGTTATGGGAGAAAAAATCCCAGTGGATTGGTTATGGTTGCCTCAAACCCATTTTCTAAGCCATTTTAGTTCATTAAACAAACCTTTTGGTTTGGGGGTCAAGAATTCATCGGCATATTGGAACAGAGTTCCATCTATTCCGTAGGTTCTTAGAAGGATATTGGGACTCGCTCAAAGTGTTGGGCGGAAAAAAAAACTGGTCACGGTTGCCTCAAACACGTCTTTCATGTCCATTTTGTTCAATTAATCTAAAACTTTTGGTTTGGAGGTCAAAAATTAACCGCGATATTAGAACGGAGTCCCATCTATTCCGGGGGTTCCTAGAAGGATATTGGGACTCGCTCATAGAGTTAAGCGAGAAAGCAATCCGGTGGATTGGTCGTGATTACCTCAAACGCGTTTTCTATGTAAATTTAGTTCATTTAAACTTTCGATTTGGGTGTCAAAAATTCAGCAGGACCTCGGAATGAGGTTTCATCAACTCTGGGGGGGTTCCTGGGAGGATATTGGGACTTGCTCAATGTGTTATGGGAGAAAAAAGCCCAGTGGATTGGTTATGGTTGCCTCAAACCCATTTTCTAAGTCGTTTTAGTTCATTCAATAAAACTTTTGGTTTGGGGGTCAAAAATTCAACGGGATATTGGAAGAGTTCCATCTATTCCGGGGGTTGCTAGAAAGATATTGGACTCGCTCAAAGAGTAGGTCGAGAAAGCAATACGGTGGATTGGTCGCAATTGCTTCAAACACATTTTATAAGTAAATTTAGTTCATTTAAATCAAAATTTGATATTTATCGGTTAAAAACTCATCGGGATATTGGAACGGAGTTCCATCTATTCTGGGGGTTGCTAAAAGAATATTGGGACTCGCTCAAAGAGTTGGTGGAGAAAGCAATCCGGTAGATAGGTCGCGATTGCCTCAAACACATTTTCTAACTAAATTTAGTTCATTTAAACCAAATTTTAGATTTGGGGGTCAAAAATTCACCGGGATATTGGAACGGAGTTCCATTTATTCCTGGGGTTCCTAGAAGGATATTGGGACTCGCACAAAGGGTTGGGGGACAAAGCAATGCGGTGGATTGGTCGCAATTGCCTCAAGCTCGTTTTCTAAGTGAATATAGTTCCTATAAACTTCCGATTTGGGTGTCAAAAATTCAGCAGGACCTCGGAATGAGGTTTCACCGACTCTACGGGGTTCCTGGGAGGATATTGAGACACGCACAATGTGTTATGGCAGAAAAAAACCCAGTGGATTGGTTATGGTTGCCACAAACTCATTTTCTAAGCCATTTTAATTCATTAAATAACCCTTTTGGTTTGGGGGTCAAAAATTCATCGGGATATTGGAACGGTGTTCCATATTTTCTTGGGGTCGCTAGAAGGATATTAGGACTCGCTCAAATAGTAGGTGGAGAAAGCCATCAGTTGGCTTGGTCGTGATTGCCTCAAACACATTTCCTAAGTAAATTTAGCTCATTTAAACCAAAATTTTAGATTTGGGGGTCAAAAATTCACCGGGATATTGGAACGGAGTTCCATCTATTCCGGGGGTTCCTAGAAGGATATTGGGACTCGCTCAAAGAGTTGGTGGAGAAAGCAATCTGGTGGATTGGTCGCGATTGCCTCAAACACGTTTTCTAAGTGAATTTAGTTCGTATATACTTCCGATTTGGGTGTCACAAAGTCAGCAGGACCTCGGAATGTGGTTTCTTCGACTCTACGGGGTTCCTGGGAGGACATTGGGACTCGCACAATGTGTTATGGGAGAAAAAATCCTAGTGGATTGGTTATGGTTGCCTCAACCCCATTTTCTAAGCCATTTTAGTTCATTAAATAAACCTTTTGGTTTGGGGGTCAAAAATTCATCGGCATATTGGAACAGAGTTCCATCTATTCCGAAGGTTCCTAGAAGGATATTGGGACTCGCTCAAAGTGTTGGGCTGAAAAAAAAACTGGTCACGGTTGCCTCAAACACGTCTTTCTTGTCAATTTTGTTCAATTAAACTAAAACTTTCGGTTTGGAGGTCAGAAATTAACCGAGATATTTGAACGGAGTCCCATCTATTCCGGGGGTTCCTAGAAGGATATTGGGACTCGCTCAAAGAGTTAAGCGAGAAATCAATCCGGTGGATTGGTCGCGATTACCTCAAACGCGTTTTTTATGTAAATTTAGTTCATTTAAACTTCCGATTTGGGTGTCAAAAATTCAGCAGGACCTCGGAATGAGGTTCCATCGACTCTGGGCGATTCCTGGGAGGATATTGGGACTCGCTCGATGTGTTATGGGAGAAAAAAGCCTAGTGGATTGGTTATGGTTGCCTCAAACCCATTTTTTAAGTCGTTTTAGTTCATTCAATAAAACTTTTGGAAGAGTTCCATCTATTCCGAGGGTTGCTAGAAAGATATTGGGACTCGCTCAAAGAGTTGGTCGAGAATACAATACGGTGGATTGGTCGCGATTGCTTCAAACACATTTTCTAAGTAAATTTAGTTCATTTAAATCAAAATTTGATATTTATGGGTCAAAAACTGATCGGGATATTGGAACGGAGTTCCATTTATTATGGGGGTTGCTAGAAGGATATTGGGACTCGCTGAAAGAGTTGGTGGAGAAAGCAATCCGGTAGATTGGTCGCGATTTCCTCAAACACATTTTCTAACCAAATTTAGTTCATTTAAACCAAAATTTTAGATTTGAGGGTCAAAAATTCACCGGGATATTGGAACGGAGTTCCATTTATTCCTGGGGTTCCTAGAATGATATTGGGACTCGCACAAAGAGTTGGGGGACAAAGCAATGCGGTGGATTGGTCGCAATTGCCTCAAGCTCGTTTTCTAAGTGAATTTAGTTCCTATAAACTTCCGATTTGGGTGTCAAAAATTCAGCAGGACCTCGGAATGAGGTTTCACCGACTCTACGGGGTTCCTGGGAGGATATTGAGACACGCAAAATGTGTTATGGCAGAAAAAAGCCCAGTGGATTGGTTATGGTTGCCACAAACTCATTTTCTAAGCCATTTTAATTCATTAAATAACCATTTTGGTTTGGGGGTCAAAAATTCATCGGGATATTGGAACGGTTTTCCATATTTTCTTGGGGTCGCTAGAAGGATATTGGGACTCGCTCAAATAGTAGGTGGAGAAAGCCATCAGTTGGCTTGGTTGTGATTGCCTCAAACACATTTCCTAAGTAAATTTAGTTCATTTAAACCAAAATTTTAGATTTGGGGGTCAAAAATTGACCGGGATATTGGAACGGAGTTCCATCTATTTCGGGGGTTCCTAGAAGGATATTGGGACTCGCTCAAAGAGTTGGTGGAGAAAGCAATCTGGTGGATTCGTTGCGATTGCCTCAAACACGTTTTCTAAGTGAATTTAGTTCGTATATACTTCCGATTTGGGTGTCACAAAGTCAGCAGGACCTCGGAAAGTGGTTTCTTCGACTCTACGGGGTTCCTGGGAGGACATTGGGACTCGCACAATGTGTTATGGAAGAAAAAATCCTAGTGGATTGGTTATGGTTGCCTCAACCCCATTTTCTAAGCCATTTTAGTTCATTAAATAAACCTTTTGGTTTGGGGGTCAAAAATTCATCGGCATATTGGAACAGAGTTCCATCTATTCAGAAGGAACCTAGAAGGATATTGGGACTCGCTCAAAGTGTTGGGCTGAAAAAAAAACTGGTCACGGTTGCCTCAAACACGTCTTTCTTGTCAATTTTGTTCAATTAAACTAAAACTTTCGGTTTGGAGGTCAGAAATTAACCGGGATATTTGAACGGAGTCCCATCTATTCCGGGGGTTCCTAGAAGGATATTGGGACTCGCTCAAAGAGTTAAGCGAGAAATCAATCCGGTGGATTGGTCGCGATTACCTCAAACGCGTTTTTTATGTAAATTTAGTTCATTTAAACTTCCGATTTGGGTGTCAAAAATTCAGCAGGACCTCGGAATGAGGTTCCATCGACTCTGGGCGGTTCCTGGGAGGATATTGGGACTCGCTCGATGTGTTATGGGAGAAAAAAGCCTAGTGGATTGGTTATGGTTGCCTCAAACCCATTTTTTAAGTTGTTTTAGTTCATTCAATAAAACTTTTGGAAGAGTTCCATCTATTCCGAGGGTTGCTAGAAAGATATTGGGACTCGCTCCAAGAGTAGGTCGAGAATCCAATACGGTGGATTGGTCGCGATTGCTTCAAACACATTTTCTAAGTAAATTTAGTTCATTTAAATCAAAATTTGATATTTATGGTTCAAAAACTGATCGGGATATTGGAACGGAGTTCCATTTATTATGGGGGTTGCTAGAAGGATATTGGGACTCGCTGAAAGAGTTGGTGGAGAAAGCAATCCGGTGGATTGGTCGCGATTGCCTCAAACACATTTTCTAACTAAATTTAGTTCATTTAAACCAAAATTTTAGATTTGGGGGTCAAATATTCACCGGGATATTGGAACGGAGTTCCATTTATTCCTGGGGCTCCTAGAATGATATTGGGACTCGCACAAAGAGTTGGGGGACAAAGCAATGCGGTGGATTGGTCGCAATTGCCTCAAGCTTGTTTTCTAAGTGAATTTAGTTCCTATAAACTTCCGATTTGGGTGTCAAAAATTCAGCAGGACCTCGGAATGAGGTTTCACCGACTCTACGGGGTTCCTGGGAGGATATTGAGACACGCACAATGTGTTATGGCAGAAAAAAGCCCAATGGATTGGTTATGGTTGCCACAAACGCATTTTCTAAGCCATTTTAATTCATTAAATAACACTTTTCGTTTGGGGGTCAAAAATTCATCGGGATATTGGAACGGTGTTCCATATTTTCTTGGGGTCGCTAGAAGGATATTGGGACTCGCTCAAACTGTAGGTAGAGAAAGCCATCAGTTGGATTGGTCGTGATTGCCTCAAACACATTTTCTAACTAAATTTAGTTCATTTAAACCAAAATTTAATAGTTGGGGGTTCCTAGAAGGATATTAAGACTCGCTAAAAGAGTTGGTGGAGATAGCAATCTGGTGGATTGGCCGCGATTGCCTCAAATACATTTTCTAAGTAAATTTAGTTCATTTAAACCAAAATTTGAGATTTAGTGGTCAAAAATTCATCGGGATATTGGAATGGAGTTCCATCTATTTTGGGGGGTTGCTAGAAGGATATTGGGACTCGCTCAAAGAGTAGGCGGAGAAAGCAATCAGGTGGATTGGTCGTGATTGCTTCAAACACATTTTCTAAGTAAATTTAGTTCATTTAAACCAAAATTTGAGATTTAATGGTCAAAAATTCATCGGGATATTGAAACGGAGTTCCATCTATTCTGGGGGGTTGTTTGAAGGATATTGGGACTCCCTCAAGGAGTTGGTGGACAAATCAATATGGTGGATTGGTCGCGATTGCCTCAATTACTTTTTCTAAGTATATTTAGTTCATTTAAACCAAAATTTTAGATTTGGGAGTAAAAAATTCACCGGGATATTGGAACGGAGTTTCATCTATTTCGGGGGTTCATAGAAGGATATTGGGACTCGATCAAAGAGTTGGTGGAGAAAGCAATCCGGTGGATTGGTCGCGATTGCTTCAAACACATTTTCTAAGTAAATTTAGTTCATTTAAACCAAGATTTGAGATTTAATGGTCAAAAATTCATCGGGATATTGGAACGGAGTTCCATCTATTCCGGGGGTTCATAGAAGGATATTGGGACTCGCTCAAAGAGTTGGTGGAGAAAGCAATCTAGTGGATTGGTAACGATTGCCTCAAACACATTTTCTAAGTAAATTTAGTTCATTTAAACAAAAAATTTTAGATTTAGGGGTCAAAAATTCATCGGGATATTGGAACGGAGTTCCATCTATTCTGGGGGGTTGCTAGAAGGATATTGGGACTCGCTAAAAGAGTAGGTGGAGAAAGCAATCCGGTGGATTTGTCGCGATTGCCTCAAACAAATTTTTTAAGTTAATTTAGTTCATTGAAAGCAAAGTTTGAGATTTAGGGGTAAAAAATTCATCGGGATATTGAAACAGAGTTCCATCTATTCCGAGGGTTCATAGAAGGATATTGGGAATCGCTCAAAGAGTAGGCGGAGAAATCAATCCGGTGGATTGGTCGCGATTGCTTCAAACACATTTTCTAAGTAAATTTAGTTCATTTAAACCAAAATTTGAGATTTAATCGTCAAAAATTCATCGGGATATTGAAACGGAGTTCCATCTATTCTGGGGGTTGCTTGAGGATATTGGGACTCGATCAAGGAGTGGGTGGAAAAAGCAATCCGGTGGATTGGTCGCGATTGCCTCGAACACTTTTTCTAAGTATATTTAGTTCATTTAAACCAAAATTTGAGATTTAATGGTCAAAAATTCATCGGGATATTGAAACGGAGTTCCATCTATTCTGGGAGTTGCTTGAAGGATATTGGGACTCGCTCAAGGAGTTGGTAGAGAAAGCAATCCGGTGGATTGGTCGCGATTGCCTCAAACACTTTTTCTAAGTATATTTAGTTCATTTAAACCAAAATTTTAGATTTGGGGGTCAAAAATTCACCGGGATATTGGAACGGAGTTCCATCTATTCCGGGGGTTCCTAGAAGGATATTAAGACTCGCTAAAAGAGTTGGTGGAGATAGCAATCTGGTGGATTGGCCGCGATTGCCTCAAATACATTTTCTAAGTAAATTTAGTTCATTTAAACCAAAATTTGAGATTTAGTGGTCAAAAATTCATCGGGATATTGGAATGGAGTTCCATCTATTTTGGGGGGTTGCTAGAAGGATATTGGGACTCGCTCAAAGAGTAGGCGGAGAAAGCAATCCGGTGGATTGGTCGTGATTGCTTCAAACACATTTTCTAAGTAAATTTAGTTCATTTAAACCAAAATTTGAGATTTAATGGTCAAAAATTCATCGGAATATTGAAACGGAGTTCCATCTATTCTGGGGGGTTGTTTGAAGGATATTGGGACTCCCTCAAGGAGTTGGTGGACAAAGCAATATGGTGGATTGGTCGCGATTGCCTCAATTATTTTTCTAAGTATATTTAGTTCATTTGAACCAAAATTTTAGATTTGGGGGTAAAAAATTCACCGGGATATTGGAACGGAGTTTCATCTATTTCGTGGGTTCATAGAAGGATATTGGGACTCGATCAAAGAGTTGGTGGAGAAAGCAATCCGGTGGATTGGTCGCGATTGCTTCAAACACATTTTTTAAGTAAATTTAGTTCATTTAAACAAGATTTGAGATTTAATGGTCAAAAATTCATCGGGATATTGGAACGGAGTTCTATCTATTCCGGGGGTTCATAGAAGGATATTGGGACTCGCTCAAAGAGTTGGTGGAGAAAGCAATCTAGTGGATTGGTAACGATTGCCTCAAACACATTTTCTAATTAAATTTAGTTCATTTAAACAAAAATTTGATATTTAGGGGTCAAAAATTCATCGGGATATTGGAACAGAGTTCCATCTATTCTGGGGGGTTGCTAGAAGGATATTGGGACTCGCTAAAAGAGTAGGTGGAGAAAGTAATCCGGTGGATTTGTCGCGATTGCCTCAAACAAATTTTTTAAGTAATTTAGTTCATTGAAAGCAAAATTTGAAATTTAGGGGTAAAAAATTCATCGGGATATTGAAACAGAGTTCCATCTATTCCGAGGGTTCGTAGAAGGATATTGGGAATCGCTCAAAGAGTAGGCGGAGAATTCAATCCGGTGGATTGGTCGCGATTGCTTCAAACACATTTTCTAAGTAAATTTAGTTCATTTAAACCAAAATTTGAGATTTAATGGTCAAAAATTCATCGGGATATTGAAACGGAGTTCCATCTATTCTGGGGGTTGCTTGAGGATATTGGGACTCGGTCAAGGAGTGGGTGGAGGAAAGCAATCCGGTGGATTGGTCGCGATTGCCTCGAACACTTTTTCTAAGTATATTTAGTTCATTTAAACCAAAATTTGAGATTTAATGGTCAAAAATTCATCGGGATATTAAAACGGAGTTCCATCTATTCTGGGGGTTGCGTGAAGGATATTGGGACTCGCTCAAGGAGTGGGTGGAGAAAGCAATCCAGTGGATTGGTCGCGATTGCCTCGAACACTTTTTCTAAGTATATTTAGTTCATTTAAACCAAAATTTTAGATTTGGGGGTCAAAAATTCACCGGGATATTGGAACGGAGTTCCATCTATTCCGGGGGTTCCTAGAAGGATATTAAGACTCGCTAAAAGAGTTGGTGGAGATAGCAATCTGGTGGATTGGCCGCGATTGCCTCAAATACATTTTCTAAGTAAATTTAGTTCATTTAAACCAAAATTTGAGATTTAGTGGTCAAAAATTCATCGGGATATTGGAACGGAGTTCCATCTATTTTGGGGGGTTGCTAGAAGGATATTGGGACTCGCACAAAGAGTAGGCGGAGAATGCAATCCGGTGGATTGGTCGTGATTGCTTCAAACACATTTTCTAAGTAAATTTAGTTCATTTAAACCAAAATTTGAGATTTAATGGTCAAAAATTCATCGGGATATTGAAACGGGGTTCCATCTATTCTGGGGGGTTGTTTGAAGGATATTGGGACTCCCTCAAGGAGTTGGTGGACAAATCAATATGGTGGATTGGTCGCGATTGCCTCAATTACTTTTTCTAAGTATATTTAGTTCATTTTAACCAAAATTTTAGATTTGGGGGTAAAAAATTCACCGGGATATTCGAACGGAGTTTCATCTATTTCGGGGGGGTTCATAGAAGGATATTGGGACTCGATCAAAGAGTTGGTGGAGAAAGCAATCCGGTGGATTGGTCGCGATTGCTTCAAACAAATTTTCTAAGTAAATTTAGTTCGTTTAAACCAAGATTTGAGATTTAATGGTCAAAAATTCATCGGGATATTGGAACGGAGTTCCATCTATTCCGGGGGTTCATAGAAGGATATTGGGACTCGCTCAAAGAGTTGGTGGAGAAAGCAATCTAGTGGATTGGTAACTATTGCCTCAACACATTTTCTAAGTAAATTTAGTTCATTTAAACAAAAAATTTGATATTTAGGGGTCAAAAATTATCGGGATATTGGAACGGAGTTCCATCTATTCTGGGGGGTTGCTAGAAGGATATTGGGACTCGCTAAAAGAGTAGGTGGAGAAAGTAATCCGGTGGATTTGTCGCGATTGCCTCAAACAAATTTTTTAAGTTAATTTAGTTCATTGAAAGCAAAATTGAGATTTAGGGGTAAAAAATTCATCGGGATATTGAAACAGAGTTCCTTCTATTCGAGGGTTCATAGAAGGATATTGGGAATCGCTCAAAGAGTAGGCGGAGAAATCAATCCGGTGGATTGGTCGCGATTGCTTCAAACACATTTTCTAAGTAAATTTAGTTCATTTAAACCAAAATTTGAGATTTAATGGTCAAAAATTCATCGGGATATTGAAACGGAGTTCCATCTATTCTGGGGGTTGCTTGAGGATATTGGACTCGGTCAAGGATTGGGTGGAGAAAGCAATCCGTGGATTGGTCGCGATTGCCTCGAACACTTTTTCTAAGTATATTTAGTTCATTTAAAACCAAAATTTGAGATTTAATGGTCAAAAATTCATCGGGAAATTGAAACAGAGTTCCATCTATTCTGGGGGTTGCTTGAAGGATATTGGGACTCGCTCAAGGAGTTGGTAGAGAAAGCAATCCGTTGGATTGGTCGCGATTGCCTCAAACACTTTTTCTAAGTATATTTAGTTCATTTAAACCAAGATTTTAGATTTGGGGGTCAAAAATTCACCGGGATATTGGAACGGAGTTCCATCTATTCCGGGGGTTCCTAGAAGGATATTAAGACTCGCTAAAAGAGTTGGTGGAGATAGCAATCTGGTGGATTGGCCGCGATTGCCTCAAATACATTTTCTAAGTAAATTTAGTTCATTTAAACCAAAATTTGAGATTTAGTGGTCAAAATTCATCGGGATATAGGAACGGAGTTCCATCTATTTTGGGAAGTTGCTAGAAGGATATTGGACTCGCTCAAAGAGTAGGCGGAGAATGCAATCCGGTGGATTGGTCGTGATTGCTTCAAACACATTTTCTAAGTAAATTTAGTTCATTTAAACCAAAATTTGAGATTTAATGGTCAAAAATTCATCGGGATATTGAAACGGAGTTCTATCTATTCTGGGGGTTGTTTGAAGGATATTGGGACTCCCTCAAGGAGTTGGTGGACAAATAAATATGGTGGATTGGTCGCGATTGCCTCAATTACTTTTTCTAAGTATATTTAGTTCATTTAAACCAAAATTTGAGATTTAGTGGTCAAAAATTCATCGGGATATTGGAACGGAGTTCCATCTATTTTGGGGGGTTGCTAGAAGGATATTGGGACTTGCACAAAGAGTAGGCGGAGAATGCAATCCGGTGAATTGGTCGCGATTGCTTTAAACACATTTTCTAAGTAAATTTAGTTCATTTAAACCAAGATTTGAGATTTAATGGTCAGAAATTCATCGGGATATTGGAACGGAGTTCCATCTATTCCGGGGGTTCATAGAAGGATATTGGGACTCGCTCAAAGAGTTGGTGGAGATAGCAATCTAGTGGATTGGTAACGATTGCCTCAAACACATTTTCTAAGTAAATTTAGTTCATTTAAACAAAAAATTTTAGATTTAGGGGTCAAAAATTCATCGGATGTTGGAACGGAGTTCCATCTATTATGGGGGGTTGCTAGAAGGATATTGGGACTCGCTAAAAGAGTAGGTGGAGAAAGCAATCCGGTTGATTTGTCGCGATTGCCTCAAACAAATTTTTTAAGTTAATTTAGTTCATTGAAAGCAAAATTTGAGATTTTGGGGTAAAAAATTCATCGGGATATTGAAACAGAGTTCCTTCTATTCCGAGGGTTCATAGAAGGATATTGGGAATCGCTCAAAGAGTAGGCGGAGAAATCAATCCGGTGGATTGGTCGCGATTGCTTCAAACACATTTTCTAAGTAAATTTAGTTCATTTAAACCAAAATTTGAGATTTAATGGTCAAAAATTCATCGGGATTTTGAAACGGAGTTCCATCTATTCTGGGGGTTGCTTGAGGATATTGGGACTCGGTCAAGGAGTGGGTGGAGAAAGCAATCCGGTGGATTGGTCGCGATTGCCTCGAACACTTTTTCTAAGTATATTTAGTTCATTTAAACCAAAATTTGAGATTTAATGGTAAAAAATTCATCGGGAAATTGAAACGGAGTTCCATCTATTCTGGGGGTTGCTTGAAGGATATTGGACTCGCTCAAGGAGTTGGTAGAGAAAGCAATCCGGTGGATTGGTCGCGATTGCCTCAAACACTTTTTCTAAGTATATTAGTTCATTTAAACCAAGATTTTAGATTGGGGGTCAAAAATTCACCGGATATTGGAACGGAGTTCCATCTATTCCGGGGGTTCCTAAAAGGATATTGGGACTCGATCAAAGAGTTGGTGGAGAAAGCAATCTAGTGGATTGGTAACGATTGCCTCAAACACATTTTCTAAGTAAATTTAGTTCATTTAAACAAAAAATTTGAGATTTAGGGGTCAAAAATTCATCGGGATATTGGAACGGAGTTCCATCTATTCTGGGGGGTTGTTTGAAGGATATTTGGACTCCCTCAAGGAGTTGGTGGACAAATCAATATGGTGGATTGGTCGCGATTGCCTCAATTACTTTTTCTAAGTATATTTAGTTCATTTAAACCAAAATTTTAGATTTGGAGGTAAAAAATTTACCGGGATATTGGAACGTAGTTTCATCTATTTCGGGGGTTCATAGAAGGATATTGGGACTCGATCAAAGAGTTGGTGGAGAAAGCAATCTAGTGGATTGGTAACGATTGCCTCAAACACATTTTCTAAGTAAATTTAGTTCATTTAAACAAAAAATTTGAGATTTAGGGGTCAAAAATTTATCGGGATATTGGAACGGAGTTCCATCTATTCTGGGGGGTTGCTAGAAGGATATTGGGACTCGCTAAAAGAGTAGGTGGAGCAAGCAATCCGGTGGATTTGTCGCGATTGCCTCAAACACTTTTTCTAAAAATATTTAGTTCAATTCAACCGAAATTTTAGATTTAGGGCTCAAAAATTCACCGGGATATTGGAACGGAGTTCCATCTATTCCGGGGGTTCCTAGAACGATATTAGGACTTGCTCGAAGAGTTGGTGGAGAAAGCAATCTGGTGGATTGGTAGCGATTGCCTCAAACACATTTACTAAGTAAATTTAGTTCATTTAAACCAAAATTTGATATTTAAGGGTCAAAAATTCATCGGGATATTCGAACAAAGTTCCATCTATTCTGAGGGGTTGCTAGAAGGATATTGGGAATCGCTTAAAGAGTAGGTGGAGAAAGCAATCCGGTGGATTGG
The DNA here is from genome assembly GCA_035771175.1 of Paratinospora sagittata. NCBI lineage: Eukaryota > Viridiplantae > Streptophyta > Magnoliopsida > Ranunculales > Menispermaceae > Paratinospora > Paratinospora sagittata. The sequence continues at coordinate 72,879 of JAYMFD010003092.1, forward strand.
TCGCGATTGCCTCAAACACATTTTCTAAGTAAATTTAGTTCATTTAAACCAAAATTTGAGAGTTGGGGGTCAAAAATTCACCGGGATATTGGAACGGAGTCCCATCTATTCCGGGGCTTCCTCTAAGGATATGGGGACTCGCTCAAAGAGTTGGTGGAGAAAGCAATACGGTGGATTGGCCGCGATTGCCTCAAACAAATTTTCTAAGTAAATTTAATTCATTTAAACCAAAATTTGAGATTTAGGGGTCAAAAATTCATCGGGATATTGGAACGGAGTTCCATCTATTCTGGGGGGTGCTAGAAGGATGTTGGGACTCGCTCAAAGAATTGGTGGAGAAAGCAATACGGTAGATTGGTCGCGATTGCCTCAAACACATTTTCTAAGTAAATTCAGTACATTTAAACCAAAATGTTAGATTTGGGGGGCAAAAATTCAACGGGATATTGAATCGGAGTTCCATCTATTTTGGGGGTTGCTTGAAAGATATTGGGACTCGCTCAAGGAGTTGGTAGAGAAAGCAATCCGGTGAATTGGTCGCGATTGCCTCAAACACTTTTACTAAGTATATTTAGTTCATTTAAACCAAATTTTAGATTTGGGGGTCAAAAATTAACTGGGATATTGGAACGGAGTTCCATATATTCCGGGGGTTCCTTTAATGATATTGGGACTCGATCAAAGAGTTGGTGGAGAAAGCAATCTGGTGGATTGGTCGCGATTGCCGCAAACAAATTTTCTAAGTAAATTTAATTCATTTAAACCAAAATTTTAGATTTAGTGGTCAAAAATTCATCGGGATATTGAAACGGAGTTCCATCTATTCTGGGGGGTTGCTTGAAGGATATTGGGACTCGGTCAAGGAGTTGGTGGAGAAAGCAATCCGGTGGATTGGTCGCGATTACCTCAATTTCTTTTTCAAAGTATATTTAGTTCATTTAAACCAAAATTTTAGATTTGGGGGTCAAAAATTCTCCAGGATATTGGAACGGAGTTCCATCTATTCTGGGGGTTCCTAGAAGGATATTGGGACTCGCTCAAAGAGTTGGTGGAGAAAGCAATCTGGTGGATTGGTAGCGATTGCCTCAAACACATTTTCTAAGTAAATTTAGTTCATTTAAACCAAAATTTGAGATTTAGGGGTCAAAAATTTATCGGGATATTGGAACGGAGTTCCATCTATTCTGGGGGGTTGCTAGAAGGATATTGGGACTCGCTAAAAGAGTAGGTGGAGGAAGGAATCCGGTGGATTGGTTGCGATTGCCTCAAACACTTTTTCTAAGTATATTTAGTTTATTTAAACCAAAATTTAGATTTGGTGGTCAAAAATTCACCGGTATATTGGAACGGAGTTCCATCTATTCCGGGGGTTCCTAGAAGGATATTAAGACTCGCTAAAAGAGTTGGTGGAGATAGCAATCTGGTGGATTGGCCGCGATTGCCTCAAATACATTTTCTAAGTAAATTTAGTTCATTTAAACCAAAATTTGAGATTTAGTGGTCAAAAATTCATCGGGATATTGGAACGGAGTTCCATCTATTTTGGGGGGTTGCTAGAAGGATATTGGGACTCGCACAAAGAGTAGGCGGAGAAAGCAATCCGGTGGATTGGTCGTGATTGCTTCAAACACATTTTCTAAGTAAATTTAGTTCATTTAAAACAAAATTTTGAGATTTAATGGTCAAAAATTCATCGGATATTGAAACGGAGTTCCATCTATTCTGGGGGTTGCTTGAAGGATATTGGGACTCGGTCAAGGAGTTGGTGGAGAAAGCAATCCGGTGGATTGGTCGCGATTACCTCAATTTCTTTTTCAAAGTATATTCAGTTCATTTAAACCAAAATTTTAGATTTGGGGTCAAAAATTCACCGGGATATTGGAACGGAGTTCCATCTATTCCGGGGGTTCCTAGAAGGATATTAAGACTCGCTAAAAGAGTTGGTGGAGATAGCAATCTGGTGATTGGCCGCGATTGCCTCAAATACATTTTCTAAGTAAATTTAGTTCATTTAAACCAAAATTTGAGATTTAGTGGTCAAAAATTCATCGGGCTATTGGAACGGAGTTCCATCTATTCTGGGGGGTTGCTAGAAGGATATTGGGACTCGCTAAAAGAGTAGGTGGAGGAAGGAATCCGGTGGATTGGTCGCGATTGCCTCAAACACTTTTTCTAAGTATATTTAGTTTATTTAAACCAAAATTTTAGATTTGGTGGTCAAAAATTCACCGGGATATTGGAACGGAGTTCCATCTATTCCGGGGGTTCCTAGAAGGATATTAAGACTCGCTAAAAGAGTTGGTGGAGATAGCAATCTGGTGGATTGGCCGCGATTGCCTCAAATACATTTTCTAAGTAAATTTAGTTCATTTAAACCAAAATTTGAGATTTAATGGTCAAAAATTCATCGGGATATTGAAACGGAGTTCCATCTATTCTGGGGGGTTGTTTGAAGGATATTGGGACCCCCTCAAGGAGTTGGTGGACAAATCAATATGGTGGATTGGTCGCGATTGCCTCAATTACTTTTTCTAAGTATATTTAGTTCATTTAAACCAAAATTTTAGATTTGGGGGTAAAAAATTCACCGGGATATTGGAACGGAGTTTCATCTATTTCGGGGGTTCATAGAAGGATATTGGGACTCGATCAAAGAGTTGGTGGAGAAAGCAATCCGGTGGATTGGTCGCGATTGCTTCAAACACATTTTCTAAGTAAATTTAGTTCATTTAAACCAAGATTTGAGATTTAATGGTCAAAAATTCATCGGGATATTGGAACGGAGTTCCATCTATTCCGGGGGTTCATAAAAGGATATTGGAACTCGCTCAAAAAGTTGGTGGAGAAAACAATCTAGTGGATTGGTAACGATTGCCTCAAACACATTTTCTAAGTAAATTTAGTTCATTTAAACAAAAAATTTGAGATTTAGTGGTCAAAAATTCATCGGAATATTGGAACGGAGTTCCATCTATTCGGGGGGGTTGCTAGAAGGATATTGGGACTCGCTAAAAGAGTAGGTGGGAAAGCAATCCGGTGGATTTGTCGCGATTGCCTCAAACAAATTTTTTAAGTTAATTTAGTTCATTGAAAGCAAAATTTGAGATTTAGGGGTAAAAAATTCATCGGGATATTGAAACAGAGTTCCATCTATTCCGAGGGTTCATAGAAGGATATTGGGAATCGCTCAAAGAGTAGGCGGAGAAATAAATCCGGTGGATTGGTCGCGATTGCTTCAAACACATTTTCTAAGTAAATTTAGTTCATTTAAACCAAAATTTGAGATTTAATGGTCAAAAATTCATCGGGATATTGAAACGGAGTTCCATCTATTCTGGGGGTTGCTTGAGGATATTGGGACACGATCAAGGAGTGGGTGGAAAAAGCAATCCGGTGGATTGGTCGCGATTGCCTCGAACACTTTTTCTAAGTATATTTAGTTCATTTAAACCAAAATTTGAGATTTAATGGTCAAAAATTCATCGGGATATTGAAACGGAGTTCCATCTATTCTGGGAGTTGCTTGAAGGATATTGGGACTCGCTCAAGGAGTTGGTAGAGAAAGCAATCCGGTGGATTGGTCGCGATTGCCTCAAACACTTTTTCTAAGTATATTTAGTTCATTTAAACCAAAATTTTAGATTTGGGGGTCAAAAATTCACCGGGATATTGGAACGGAGTTCCATCTATTCCGGGGGTTCCTAGAAGGATATTAAGACTCGCTAAAAGAGTTGGTGGAGATAGCAATCTGGTGGATTGGCCGCGATTGCCTCAAATACATTTTCTAAGTAAATTTAGTTCATTTAAACCAAAATTTGAGATTTAGTGGTCAAAAATTCATCGGGATATTGGAACGGAGTTCCATCTATTTTGGGGGGTTGCTAGAAGGATATTGGGACTCGCTCAAAGAGTAGGCGGAGAAAGCAATCCGGTGGATTGGTCGTGATTGCTTCAAACACATTTTCTAAGTAAATTTAGTTCATTTAAACCAAAATTTGAGATTTAATGGTCAAAAATTCATCGGGATATTGAAACGGAGTTCCATCAATTCTGGGGGGTTGTTTGAAGGATATTGGGACTCCCTCAAGGAGTTGGTGGACAAAGCAATATGGTGGATTGGTCGCGATTGCCTCAATTACTTTTTCTAAGTATATTTAGTTCATTTAAACCAAAATTTTAGATTTGGGGGTAAAAAATTCACCGGGATATTGGAACGGAGTTTCATCTATTTCGTGGGTTCATAGAAGGATATTGGGACTCGATCAAAGAGTTGGTGGACAAAGCAATCCGGTGGATTGGTCGCGATTGCTTCAAACACATTTTTTAAGTAAATTTAGTTCATTTAAACCAAGATTTGAGATTTAATGGTCAAAAATTCATCGGGATATTGGAACGGAGTTCCATCTATTCCGGGGGTTCATAGAAGGATATTGGGACTCGCTCAAAGAGTTGGTGTAGAAAGCAATCTAGTGGATTGGTAACGATTGCCTCAAACACATTTTCTAAGTAAATTTAGTTCATTTAAACAAAAAATTTGATATTTAGGGGTCAAAAATTCATCGGGATATTGGAACAGAGTTCCATCTATTCTGGGGGGTTGCTAGAAGGATATTGGGACTCGCCAAAAGAGTAGGTGGAGAAAGTAATCCGGTCGATTTGTCGCGATTGCCTCAAACAAATTTTTTAAGTTAATTTAGTTCATTGAAAGCAAAATTTGAGATTTAGGGGTAAAAAATTCATCGGGATATTGAAACAGAGTTCCATCTATTCCGAGGGTTCGTAGAAGGATATTGGGAATCGCTCAAAGAGTAGGCGGAGAATTCAATCCGGTGGATTGGTCGCGATTGCTTCAAACACATTTTCTAAGTAAATTTAGTTCATTTAAACCAAAATTTGAGATTTAATGGTCAAAAATTCATCGGGATATTGAAACGGAGTTCCATCTATTCTGGGGGTTGCTTGAGGATATTGGGACTCGGTCAAGGAGTGGGTGGAGAAAGCAATCCGGTGGATTGGTCGCGATTGCCTCGAACACTTTTTCTAAGTATATTTAGTTCATTTAAACCAAAATTTGAGATTTAATGGTCAAAAATTCATCGGGATATTAAAACGGAGTTCCATCTATTCTGGGGGTTGCTTGAAGGATATTGGGACTCGCTCAAGGAGTGGGTGGAGAAAGCAATCCAGTGGATTGGTCGCGATTGCCTCGAACACTTTTTCTAAGTATATTTAGTTCATTTAAACCAAAATTTTAGATTTGGGGGTCAAAAATTCACCGGGATATTGGAACGGAGTTCCATCTATTCCGGGGGTTCCTAGAAGGATATTAAGACTCGCTAAAAGAGTTGGTGGAGATAGCAATCTGGTGGATTGGCCGCGATTGCCTCAAATACATTTTCTAAGTAAATTTAGTTCATTTAAACCAAAATTTGAGATTTAGTGGTCAAAAATTCATCGGGATATTGGAACGGAGTTCCATCTATTTTGGGGGGTTGCTAGAAGGATATTGGGACTCGCTCAAAGAGTAGGCGGAGAAAGCAATCCGGTGGATTGGTCGTGATTGCTTCAAACACATTTTCTAAGTAAATTTAGTTCATTTAAACCAAAATTTGAGATTTAATGGTCAAAAATTCATCGGGATATTGAAACGGAGTTCCATCAATTCTGGGGGGTTGTTTGAAGGATATTGGGACTCCCTCAAGGAGTTGGTGGACAAAGCAATATGGTGGATTGGTCGCGATTGCCTCAATTACTTTTTCTAAGTATATTTAGTTCATTTAAACCAAAATTTTAGATTTGGGGGTAAAAATTCACCGGGATATTGGAACGGAGTTTCATCTATTTCGTGGGTTCATAGAAGGATATTGGGACTCGATCAAAGAGTTGTTGGACAAAGCAATCCGGTGGATTGGTCGCGATTGCTTCAAACACATTTTTTAAGTAAATTTAGTTCATTTAAACCAAGATTTGAGATTTAATGGTCAAAAATTCATCGGGATATTGGAACGGAGTTCCATCTATTCCGGGGGTTCATAGAAGGATATTGGGACTCGCTCAAAGAGTTGGTGTAGAAAGCAATCTAGTGGATTGGTAACGATTGCCTCAAACACATTTTCTAAGTAAATTAGTTCATTTAAACAAAAAATTTGATATTTAGGGGTCAAAAATTCATCGGGATATTGGAACAGAGTTCCATCTATTCTGGGGGGTTGCTAGAAGGATATTGGGACTCGCTAAAAGAGTAGGTGGAGAAAGTAATCCGGTCGATTTGTCGCGATTGCCTCAAACAAATTTTTTAAGTTAATTTAGTTCATTGAAAGCAAAATTTGAGATTTAGGGGTAAAAAATTCATCGGGATATTGAAACAGAGTTCCATCTATTCCGAGGGTTCGTAGAAGGATATTGGGAATCGCTCAAAGAGTAGGCGGAGAATTCAATCCGGTGGATTGGTCGCGATTGCTTCAAACACATTTTCTAAGTAAATTTAGTTCATTTAAACCAAAATTTGAGATTTAATGGTCAAAAATTCATCGGGATATTGAAACGGAGTTCCATCTATTCTGGGGGTTGCTTGAGGATATTGGGACTCGGTCAAGGAGTGGGTGGAGAAAGCAATCCGGTGGATTGGTCGCGATTGCCTCGAACACTTTTCTAAGTATATTTAGTTCATTTAAACCAAAATTTGAGATTTAATGGTCAAAAATTCATCGGGATATTAAAACGGAGTTCCATCTATTCTGGGGGTTGCTTGAAGGATATTGGGACTCGCTCAAGGAGTGGGTGGAGAAAGCAATCCAGTGGATTGGTCGCGATTGCCTCGAACACTTTTCTAAGTATATTTAGTTCATTTAAACCAAAATTTTAGATTTGGGGGTCAAAAATTCACCGGGATATTGGAACGGAGTTCCATCTATTCCGGGGGTTCCTAGAAGGTTATTAAGACTCGCTAAAAGAGTTGGTGGAGATAGCAATCTGGTGGATTGGCCGCGATTGCCTCAAATACATTTTCTAAGTAAATTTAGTTCATTTAAACCAAAATTTGAGATTTAGTGGTCAAAAATTCATCGGGATATAGGAACGGAGTTCCATCTATTTTGGGAAGTTGCTAGAAGGATATTGGGACTCGCTCAAAGAGTAGGCGGAGAATGCAATCCGGTGGATTGGTCGTGATTGCTTCAAACACATTTTCTAAGTAAATTTAGTTCATTTAAACCAAAATTTGAGATTTAATGGTCAAAAATTCATCGGGATATTGCAACGGAGTTTCATCTATTCTGGGGGTTGTTTGAAGGATATTGGGACTACCTCAAGGAGTTGGTGGACAAATCAATATGGTGGATTGGACGCGATTGCCTCAATTACTTTTTCTAAGTATATTTAGTTCATTTAAACCAAAATTTGAGATTTAGTGGTCAAAAATTCATCGGGATATTGGAACGGAGTTCCATCTTTAGAAGGATATTGGGACTTGCACAAAGAGTAGGCGGAGAATGCAATCCGGTGAATTGGTCACGATTGCTTCAAACACATTTTCTAAGTAAATTTAGTTCATTTAAAACCAAGATTTGAGATTTAATGGTCAAAAATTCATCGGGATATTGGAACGGAGTTCCATCTATTCCGGGGGTTCATAGAAGGATATTGGGACTCGCTCAAAGAGTTGGTGGAGATAGCAATCTAGTGGATTGGTAACGATTGCCTCAAACACATTTTCTAAGTAAATTTAGTTCATTTAAACAAAAAATTTTAGATTTAGGGGTCAAAAATTCATCGGGATGTTGGAACGGAGTTCCATCTATTCTGGGGGGTTGCTAGAAGGATATTGGGACTCGCTAAAAGAGTAGGTGGAGAAAGCAATCCGGTTGATTTGTCGCGATTGCCTCAAACAAATTTTTTAAGTTAATTTAGTTCATTGAAAGCAAAATTTGAGATTTTGGGGTAAAAAATTCATCGGGATATTGAAACAGAGTTCCTTCTATTCCGAGGGCTCATAGAAGGATATTGGGAATCGCTCAAAGAGTAGGCGGAGAAATCAATCTGGTGGATTGGTCGCGATTGCTTCAAACACATTTTTTAAGTAAATTTAGTTCATTTAAACCAAAATTTGAGATTTAATGGTCAAAAATTCATCGGGATATTGAAACGGAGTTCCATCTATTCTGGGGGTTGCTTGAGGATATTGGGACTCGGTCAAGGATTGGGTGGAGAAAGCAATCCGGTGGATTGGTCGCGATTGCCTCGAACACTTTTTCTAAGTATATTTAGTTCATTTAAACCAAAATTTGAGATTTAATGGTCAAAAATTCATCGGGATATTGAAACAGAGTTCCATCTATTCTGGGGGTTGCTTGAAGGATATTGGGACTCGCTCAAGGAGTTGGTAGAGAAAGCAATCCGGTGGATTGGTCGCGATTGCCTCAAACACTTTTTCTAAGTATATTTAGTTCATTTTAAACCAAGATTTTAGATTTGGGGGTCAAAAATTCACCGGGATATTGGAACGGAGTTCCATCTATTCCGGGGGTTCCTAGAAGGATATTAAGACTCGCTAAAAGAGTTGGTGGAGATAGCAATCTGGTGGATTGGCCGCGATTGCCTCAAATACATTTTCTAAGTAAATTTAGTTCATTTAAACCAAAATTTGAGATTTAGTGGTCAAAAATTCATCGGGATATAGGAACGGAGTTCCATCTATTTTGGGAAGTTGCTAGAAGGATATTGGGACTCGCTCAAAGAGTAGGCGGAGAATGCAATCCGGTGGATTGGTCGTGATTGCTTCAAACACATTTTCTAAGTAAAATTAGTTCATTTAAACCAAAATTTGAGATTTAATGGTCAAAAATTCATCGGGATATTGAAACGGAGTTCCATCTATTCTGGGGGGTTGTTTGAAGGATATTGGGACTCCCTCAAGGAGTTGGTGGACAAATCAATATGGTGGATTGGTCGCGATTGCCTCAATTACTTTTTCTAAGTATATTTAGTTCATTTAAACCAAAATTTGAGATTTAGTGGTCAAAAATTCATCGGGATATTGGAACGGAGTTCCATCTATTTTGGGGGGTTGCTAGAAGGATATTGGGACTTTGCACAAAGAGGTAGGCGGAGAATGCAATCCGGTGAATTGGTCGCGATTGCTTCAAACACATTTTCTAAGTAAATTTAGTTCATTTAAACCAAGATTTGAGATTTAATGGTCAAAAATTCATCGGGATATTGGAACGGAGTTCCATCTATTCCGGGGGTTCATAGAAGGATATTGGGACTCGCTCAAAGAGTTGGTGGAGATAGCAATCTAGTGGATTGGTAACGATTGCCTCAAACACATTTTCTAAGTAAATTTAGTTCATTTAAACAAAAAATTTTAGATTTAGGGGTCAAAAATTCATCGGGATGTTGGAACGGAGTTCCATCTATTCTGGGGGGTTGCTAGAAGGATATTGGGACTCGCTAAAAGAGTAGGTGGAGAAAGCAATCCGGTTGATTTTGTCGCGATTGCCTCAAACAAATTTTTTAAGTTAATTTAGTTCATTGAAAGCAAAATTTGAGATTTTGGGGTAAAAAATTCATCGGGATATTGAAACAGAGTTCCTTCTATTCCGAGGGTTCATAGAAGGATATTGGGAATCGCTCAAAGAGTAGGCGGAGAAATCAATCCGGTGGATTGGTCGCGATTGCTTCAAACACATTTTTCTAAGTAAATTTAGTTCATTTAAACCAAAATTTGAGATTTAATGGTCAAAAATTCATCGGGATATTGAAACGGAGTTCCATCTATTCTGGGGGTTGCTTGAGGATATTGGGACTCGGTCAAGGAGTGGGTGGAGAAAGCAATCCGGTGGATTGGTCGCGATTGCCTCGAACACTTTTTCTAAGTATATTTAGTTCATTTAAACCAAAATTTGAGATTTAATGGTAAAAAATTCATCGGGAAATTGAAACGGAGTTCCATCTATTCTGGGGGTTGCTTGAAGGATATTGGACTCGCTCAAGGAGTTGGTAGAGAAAGCAATCCGGTGGATTGGTCGCGATTGCCTCAAACACTTTTTCTAAGTATATTTAGTTCATTTAAACCAAGATTTTAGATTTGGGGGTCAAAAATTCACCGGGATATTGGAACGGAGTTCCATCTATTCCGGGGGTTCTTAGAAGGATATTAAGACTCGCTAAAAGAGGTTGGTGGAGATAGCAATCTGGTGGATTGGCCGCGATTGCCTCAAATACATTTTCTAAGTAAATTTGGTTCATTTAAACCAAAATTTGAGATTTAGTGGTCAAAAATTCATCGGGATATTGGAACGGAGTTCCATCTATTTTGGGGGGTTGCTAGAAGGATATTGGGACTCGCTCAAAGAGTAGGCGTTGAATGCAATCCGATGGATTGGTCGTGATTGCTTCAAACAAATTTTCTAAGTAAATTTAGTTCATTTAAACCAAAATTTGAGATTTAATGGTCAAAAAATTCATCGGGATATTGAAACGGAGTTCCATCTATTCTGGGGGGTTGTTTGAAGGATATTGGGACTCCGTCAAGGAGTTGGTGGACAAATCAATATGGTGGATTGGTCGCGATTGCCTCAATTACTTTTTCTAAGTATATTTAGCTCATTTAAACCAAAATTTTAGATTTGGGGGTAAAAAATTCACCGGGATATTGGAACGGAGTTTAATCTATTTCGGGGGTTCATAGAAGGATATTGGGACACGATCAAAGAGTTGGTGGAGAAAGCAATCTAGTGGATTGGTAACGATTGCCTCAAACACATTTTCTAAGTAAATTTAGTTCATTTAAACAAAAAATTTGAGATTTAGGGGTCAAAAATTGATCGGGATATTGGAACGGAGTTCCATCTATTCTGGGGGGTTGCTAGAAGGATATTGGGACTCGCTAAAAGAGTAGGTGGAGGAAGGAATCCGGTGGATTGGTCGCGATTGCCTCAAACAAATTTTCTAAGTTAATTTAGTTCATTGAAACCAAATTTTGGGATTTAGGGGTCAAAAATTCATCTGGATATTGGAAAAGAGTTCCATCTATTCCGAGGGTTCCTAAAAGGATGTTGGGACTCGCTAAAAGAGTAGGCGGAGAAAGCAATCCGGTGAATTGAATTTGAGATTTAATGGTCAAAATTTCATCGGGATATTGAAACGGAGTTCCATCTATTCTGGGGGTTGCTTGAAGGATATTGGGACTTGGTCAAGGAGTGGGTGGGGAAAGCAATCCGGTGGATTGGTCGCGATTGCCTCGAACACTTTTTTCTAAGTATATTTAGTTCATTTAAACCAAAATTTGAGATTTAATGGTCAAAAATTCATCGGGATATTGAAACGGAGTTCCATCTATTCTGGGGGTTGCTTGAAGGATATTGGGACTCGCTCAAGGAGTTGGTAGAGAAAGCAATCCGGTGGATTGGTCGCGATTGCCTCAAACACTTTTTTTAAGTATATTTAGTTCATTTAAACCAAAATTTTAGATTTGGGGGTCAAAAATTCACCGGGATATTGGAACGGAGTTCCATCTATTCCGGGGGTTCCTAGAAGGATATTAAAGACTCGCTAAAAGAGTTGGTGGAGATAGCAATCTGGTGGATTGGCCGCGATTGCCTCAAATACATTTTCTAAGTAAATTTAGTTCATTTAAACCAAAATTTGAGATTTAATGGTAAAAAATCCATCGGGATATTGGAACGGAGTTCCATCTATTTTGGGGGGTTGCTAGAAGGATATTGGGACTCGCACAAAGAGTAGGCGGAGAAAGCAATCCGGTGGATTGGTCGTGATTCCTTCAAACACATTTTCTAAGTAAATTTAGTTCATTTAAACCAAAATTTGAGATTTAATGGTCAAAAATTCATCGGGATATTGAAACGGAGTTCCATCTATTCTGGGGGGTTGTTTGAAGGATATTGGGACTCCCTCAAGGAGTTGGTGGACAAATCAATATGGTGGATTGGTCGCGATTGCCTCAATTGCTTTTTCTAAGTATATTTAGTTCATTTAAACCAAAATTTTAGATTTGGAGGTAAAAAATTCACCGGGGATATTGGAACGGAGTTTCATCTATTTCGGGGGTTCATAGAAGGATATTGGGACTCGATCAAAGAGTTGGTGGAGAAAACAATCTAGTGGATTGGTAACCGATTGCCTCAAACACATTTTCTAAGTAAATTTAGTTCATTTAAACAAAAAATTTGAGATTTAGGGGTCAAAAATTTATCGGGATATTGGAACGGAGTTCCATCTATTCTGGGGGGGTTGCTAGAAGGATATTGGGACTCGCTAAAAGAGTAGGTGGAGCAAGCAATCCGGTGGATTTGTCGCGATTGCCTCAAACACTTTTTCTAAAAATATTTAGTTCAATTCAACCGAAATTTTAGATTTGGGGCTCAAAAATTCACCGGGATATTGGAACGGAGTTCCATCTATTCCGGGGTTCCTAGAACGATATTAGGACTTGCTCGAAGGAGTTGGTGGAGAAAGCAATCTGGTGGATTGGTAGCGATTGCCTCAAACACATTTACTAAGTAATTTTAGTTCATTTAAACCAAAATTTGATATTTAAGGGTCAAAAATTCATCGGGATATTCGAACAAAGTTCCATCTATTCTGGGGGGTTGCTAGAAGGATATTGGGAATCGCTTAAAGAGTAGGTGGAGAAAGCAATCCGGTGGATTGGTCGCGATTGCCTCAAACACATTTTCTAAGTAAATTTAGTTCATTTAAACCAAAATTTGAGAGTTGGGGGTCAAAAATTCACCGGGATATTGGAACGGAGTCCCATCTATTCCGGGGCTTCCTCGAAGGATATGGGGACTCGCTCAAAGAGTTGGTGGAGAAAGCAATACGGTGGATTGGCCGCGATTGCCTCAAACAAATTTTCTAAGTAAATTTAATTCATTTAAACCAAAATTTGAGATTTAGGGGTCAAAAATTCATCGGGATATTGGAACGGAGTTCCATCTATTCTGGGGGGTGCTAGAAGGATGTTGGGACTCGCTCAAAGAATTGGTGGAGAAAGCAATACGGTAGATTGGTCGCGATTGA
>JAYMFD010002841.1:20000-40000 GCA_035771175.1 Paratinospora sagittata
CAGAATTGAAAAATTCTCTGTCTCGAATTTTTAGTATTCTCTTATTTATCACCTGTGTCTACTATTTAGGCAGAATGCCGTCGCCCATTTTCACTAAGAAACTGAAAAAGAAAGAAACAGATGTAGATATAGAAAAAACTTCCAAAACAAAAGGGACTAAACAAGAAGAATCCACCCAAGAAGACCTTTTGTTGTCCGTTTATTCGGAAGAAAAGAAGGAGAAAATAGATGAACTCAAAGAGATACAAATGAATGGAAAGGAAAAAACAATGGCTGAATTCCCCTTTTACGTTAGAGAGACATCCTATAAAAACAGCCCTGTTTCTGAAGATTTTTACCTTAATTCCAATTCCCATCAAGAAAATTCGAAGTTAGAAATACTGAAAGATAACAAAGATAAAGATCTCTTCTGGTTTGAAAAACCTCTTGTGAATCTTCTTTTCGACTATAAACGCTGGAATCGTCCATTGCGGTATATAAAAAATGCTCGATTTGAGAATGCTGTAAGAAATGAAATGTCACAATATTTTTTTTCTACATGCCAAAGTGATGGAAAACAAAGAATATCTTTTACATATCCCCCTAGTTTGTCAACTTTTTTGGAAATGATAGAAAAAAAGATGTTTTTGTACAAAACAGAAAAACTCTTTTCGGAAGAACTTTATAATCATTGGGTTTATACCAATGAACAAAAAAAAAACAACCTGAGCAACGAATTTTTCAATCGAATCGAAGCTCTAGACAGGGGGTCTCTTACTCTGGATGTACTCGAAAAAAGAACTAGATTGTGCGATGATGAGACTGAACAAAAATGCTTGCCTAAAATGTATGATCCTTTTTTGAACGGATCCGACCGTGGAACAACAAAAGAATTGTATTCACACTCAAGCATGAACGATGATTTTATCATCCCAATGGAGGATTCCATAGAAACAATTTGGAGAAATAAGTTTCATGATATCTTTACTGCCGATTACCGAGAGTTTGAATTGACAAACATTGACAATTTCTTAACCTCAATGAATAAATTTGGTGAAGAACCACCACCCAATTTGAAAGACCTTTCTTTATTGTCAGAACAAAGAAAAATTTTGGATTCAGAAAATAAAACGAGATATTTCTTTGCTGCAGTTACAACGGATTTAAACGATCAAACAACTAGAAAAGAATCCATTGGACTAAAAGAAATCAGTAAAAAGGTTCCTCGATGGGCATACAAATTGACCGACGACTTGAAAGAACAAGAGAGAGAAACAGAAGAAGAGTCGACAGAGGATCGTGGCATTCGTTCACGAAAAGCCAAACGTGTAGTAATTTTTACTGATAACGAACAGAATACCAATACAAATACTGTTCCCAAAAATACTAGTAATCGTAATCCAGCAGCAGAAGTAGCTTTGATACGTTATTCACAACAATCAGATTTTCGTCGCGATTTAATCAAAGGATCTATGCGCACTCAAAGACGTAAAACAGTTACTTGGGAACTGTTTCAATCAAATGTGCATTCACCCCTTTTTTTGGACAGAATAGATAAAAAAACCTTTTTTTTCTCTTTTGATATCTCCGGAACCGGAATGCTGAATTCCTTTTTTAGGAATTTAATAGGAAAGGGTGTAGAATTCAAAACTTCGGATTCTGAGGAGGAAGAGGCAAGAGAAAAAGAGAAAAAAACGACAGAAAAAAAGGAGGAGAATGAGCGTATAGCAATAGCAGAAACCTGGGATACTATTCTATTTGCTCAAGCAATAAGAGGTTCGATGTTAGTAACCCAATCAATTCTTAGAAAATATATGGTATTGCCTTCATTGATAATAGCCAAAAATATTGGCCGTATGTTATTATTTCAATTCCCCGAGTGGTACGAAGATTTGAAAGCGTGGAATAGAGAAATGCACATTAAATGCACTTATAATGGTGTTCAATTATCAGAAAAAGAATTTCCGAAAAATTGGTTAATCGATGGTATTCAGATAAAGATCCTATTTCCTTTCCGTCTGAAACCTTGGCACAAATCGAAACTACGATCCCATCATAGCGAACCAATAAAAAAGAAAGGAAAAAAAGCTAATTTTTGTTTTTTAACAGTTTGGGGAATGGAAGCTGACCAGCCTTTTGGTTCTCCCCGAGAACAACCTTACTTTTTTGAACCCATTTGGAAAGAATTTGAAAAAAAACTTAGAAAAGTGAAAAAGAAATGTTTTCTAGCTCTAAGAATTTTAAAAGAAAGAACAAAATGGTTTCTAAAGGTCTCAAAAGAAAAAACAAGATGGGTTATCCAAATGATTCGATTTATAAAAAGAATAATGAAAGAGCTTTCAAAAAGAAATCCAATTCTGTTATTTGGACTGAGAGAAGTATATGAATCGAGTCAAAATCAAAATGAAAATGGAAAAAAATTGATAATAAGTAATCAAATTATTCAGGAATCTTCCAAATCTTCCATTCGAATTAGACCCATGGATTGGAAAACTTATTCACTGACAGAAAAAAAAATAACAGATCTGTCTGATAGGACAAATACAATCAGAAATCAAATCGAAAAAATTACAAAAGACAGGAAAAAGATCTTACTAACTCTAGATATAAACATTAGTCCTAACAAGACAAATTTGGATGATATAAAATTCGAATCGCCAAAAAAGATTTGGCAGATATTCAAAAGAAGAAGTGCCCGATTCATACGTAAATGGCACTTTTTTATGCAATTTTTTATTATTATTGAAAAAATCTACATGGATACCCTTTTATATATCATAAATATTACAAGGATCAATGTACAACTTTTACTTGAATCAAAAAAAAAAATTGATAAATACAATTACAATGATGAAACAAATCAAGAAGGAATTGATGAAACAAATCCAAATACAATTCATTTTATTTCGACTATTAAAAAGTCGCTTTCTAATATTAGCAATAAGAATTCACAGACCCTATCCTCTTTGTCACAGGCATACGTATTTTACAAATTATCACAAACCCAAGTCATTAACAAGTATCACTTGAAATCTGTACTTCAATATCAAGGAACATCCCTTTTTCTGAAATCTATAATAAGGGATTGTTTTGGAACACAAGAAATGTTTCATTCCGAATTAAGGCATAAGAAACCTCACAAATTCGGAGTGAATGATTGGAAAAACTGGTTAAGAGGTCATTATCACTATCAACACGATTTATCTCAGACTAGCTGGTCTAGATTAGTACCGCAAAAATGGCGAAATAGAGTCAATCAAAGTTGTCTGGTTCAAAATAAAGACTCAACCCATTTTGATTCATATGAAAAAGACCAATTAATTCATTACCAGAAAAAAAAGGATTATGTAGTGGATTTATTACCGAGTCAAAAAGCAAAATTCAAAAAAAACAACGGATATGATCTTTTATCACATAAATATATGAATTATGCGGATAATAAGGACTCGTATCTTTATGGCTCAACAAAGGAGGTCCGAGGGATTCCTTATAATTACAACACATATAATCCCGAATTTTTTTATGTGCCAGGAGGTGTAGCTCTTAGTGATTACCTAAGGGAAGATTCTGTTATTGAGACAGAAAAAAATACAGATAGAAAATATTTTAATTGGAGAATTCTTAATTTTTGTCTTAGAAAAAAAAGCGATATTGAGGGCTGGAATGGTATGGATACCGAGGCCAACATTAAAAAAAATACTAAGAGTGGGGCTAATTATTATCAGAAAATTGATTATTATCAAATAATTGACAAGATGGATAAGAAAGATCTTGTTTATCTCGCGAGTCATAAACAAATCAATCCATCAAATCAAACACAAAGCCCTTTTGATTGGATGGGAATGAATGAAAAAATATTCAATTGTCACATATCCAATCTGCAACTTTGGTTTTTCCCAGGATTTGTGTTACTTTATGATGCATATAAGATTCAACCGTGGATCATACCAATCAATTTACTTCTTTTTCATTTTAACGGAAATGCAAATGTTAGTGAAAAGAAGAATATCAACAGAACGAAAAAAAAGGATCTTCGTATATCATCGAATCAAAAAGAATCTCTTGAATTAGAGAATAGAAATCAAAAAGAAAAACAGCAGCCGGTCCAAAGCCAAGAAGATGGGGGATCAGACACACAAAACCAAGGGAATCTTGCATCAGATATATCAAACCAACAAAAAGATGTTAAAGAAGATTATGAGGGATCAGACACTAGAAAGAAAAAACAATCTAAGAAAAATACGGCAGCAGAACTAGATTTATTCCTGAAAAGATATTTTCTTTTTCAATTGAGGTGGGATGATCCTTTGAATCCAAGAATAATCAATAATATCAAGGTATATTGTCTCCTGCTTAGACTGATAAATCCAAAAGAAATTGCTATATCCTCTATTCAAAGAGAAGAAATGAGTCTGGATGTAATGCTGATTCAGAAAGATCTAAATCTGAAAAACTTGATAACAAAAGGAATCTTGATTATTGAACCGGTTCGTCTGTCTATAAAATGGGATGGACAATTTATTATGTATCAAACTATCGCTATTTCACTAGTGCATAAGAGTAAGCACCAAACTCAAACTAATAGAAAATGCCGAGAAAAAAGAAATGTTGATAAGAATGGGTTTGATGAATCCATTTCACTCTCACTATATGAAAAGGTGATTGGGAATCGAGACGAAAATCATTATGATTTGCTTGTTCTTGAAAATATTTCATCTCCTAGACGTCGTAGAGAATTGAGAATTCGAATTTGTTTCAATTCGGAAAAAGTGAATGTTGTGCTTAAAAATCTAGTATTTCGCACTGGGAACAATGAAAGGAATTGCGATCCATTTTTGGATGAAAGCAAGCATCTTGATATAGATACAGACAGAAATACATTCCGTAAGTTCAAATTCTTTCTTTGGCCAAATTATCGATTAGAAGATTTAGCTTGTATGAATCGCTATTGGTTTGATACCAATAACGGTAGTCGTTTCAGTATGTCAAGGCTACATATGTATCCACGATTGAAAATTCGTTGATGGTACATTGCCCATGGATCACGTGCCAGATCTGATATGGTATCTAATGGCAAACAAATGTACACACGCCTTTGTTTGTTATATTACATTCCGGTACATGATACTGATTCAATGACCTATCTTATCAATTAATAGATCTAGAAATGACTGGGCAGAATCAAGTTAAGTCCAAATTTTTCTCCTTTGTAGGTTTTTTATCTTTTGTAGGTGCAGAACTATACTATTCTTTTGTCTTGTGGATCCATATCCAAAGCCAATTGCAAATGGGATTGATTATTGATTAATTCAATTTGAAAAAAAAAGCAGTAAATATAAAGCAAAAGTAGTAAGTCTAAGTATATGAATAAATCCAAATTTGGGGGTATACCAAATAAAAAAAGCCGGCATTCTATTATATTATTATTACTGATCGGTAAAATCCATATCTTTCAAAAAAAAGAAAAAGGGGAGAAGAATTCTTTATTATGGTAAAAAATTCATTCATCTCAGTTATTTCACAAGAAGAAAAAGAAGAAAATAAGGGTTCTATTGAATTTCAAGTATTCAGTTTCACTAATAAAATACGGAGACTTACTTCACATTTGGAAGTGCACAGAAAAGACTATTTATCTCAGAGAGGTCTACGGAAAATTCTGGGAAAACGTCAACGGCTGTTGGCTTATTTGTCAAAGAAAAATAAAGTACGTTATAAAGAATTAATTGGTCAGTTGGATATTCGGAAGCCCAAAACTCGTTAAGCTAATTTGAATATTGAATTTTTAGAATTATTTGATTTATTCGATTTGAAATCAATTTGGATGAACTTCATGTCGTTTTCAGCAATTCATGTAATAATGAATCGGGGAAAAAAATATGCCTGTACCTGCTACAAGAAAAGACCTCATGATAGTCAATATGGGTCCGCATCACCCATCAATGCATGGCGTTCTTCGACTCATCGTTACTCTAGATGGTGAAGATGTTATTGACTGTGAACCCATATTAGGTTATTTACACAGAGGAATGGAAAAAATTGCGGAAAATCGAACAATTATACAATATCTGCCTTATGTAACACGTTGGGATTATTTAGCTACTATGTTTACAGAGGCAATAACGGTAAATGGACCAGAACTCTTGGGGAATATTCAAGTACCTAAAAGAGCCAGCTATATTAGAGTAATTATGCTGGAACTGAGCCGTATAGCTTCTCATTTGTTATGGCTTGGCCCCTTTATGGCGGATATTGGTGCGCAGACTCCCTTCTTCTATATTTTCAGAGAGAGAGAATTGATATATGATCTATTCGAAGCTGCCACAGGTATGCGAATGATGCATAATTATTTCCGTATCGGAGGAGTAGCTGCTGATCTACCTTATGGCTGGATAGATAAATGTTTCGATTTCTGCGATTATTTTTTAACAGGGGTTACTGAATATCAAAAGCTTATTACGCGGAATCCTATTTTTTTGGAACGAGTTGAAGGAGTGGGCATTATTGGTGGAGAGGAAGCAATAAATTGGGGTTTATCGGGACCAATGTTACGAGCTTCCGGAATTCAATGGGATCTTCGTAAGGTTGATAATTATGAGTGTTACGACGAATTTGATTGGGAAGTACAATGGCAAAAAGAAGGAGATTCATTAGCTCGTTATTTAGTCCGAATCAGTGAAATGACAGAATCCATAAAAATAATTCAACAAGCTCTGGAAGGAATTCCGGGGGGACCCTATGAGAATTTAGAAGTCCGCCGCTTGGATAGAGCAAGGGATTCCGAATGGAATGATTTTGAGTATCGATTCATTAGTAAAAAACCTTCACCCACTTTTGAATTGTCGAAACAAGAACTTTATGCGAGAGTGGAAGCCCCAAAAGGGGAATTGGGAATTTTTCTGATAGGAGATCAGAGTGTTTTTCCATGGAGATGGAAAATTCGTCCGCCGGGGTTTATCAATTTGCAAATTCTTCCTCAGCTAGTTAAAAGAATGAAATTGGCTGATATTATGACGATACTAGGTAGTATAGATATCATTATGGGAGAAGTTGATCGGTGAAATGATAATAGATACGACAGAAGTACAAGCTATCAATTCTTTTTTCAGATTGGAATCCTTAAAAGAGGTTTATGGGCTCATATGGTTGCTTGTCCCTATTTTTACTCCCGTATTGGCAATCATAATAGGGGTACTAGTAATTGTGTGGTTAGAAAGGCAAATATCCGCAGGGGTACAACAACGTATTGGACCCGAATACGCGGGCCCTTTGGGAATTCTTCAAGCTCTAGCAGATGGGACTAAACTACTTTTCAAAGAGGATCTTCTCCCATCTAGAGGGGATATTCGTTTATTCAGTATCGGACCAGCGATAGCGGTCATATCTATTTTAATAAGTTATTCAGTAATTCCTTTTGGCTATCGCGTTGTTCTAGACGATCTCAGTATCGGCGTTTTTTTATGGATTGCCATCTCAAGTATTGCTCCTATTGGACTTCTTATGTCAGGATATGGATCGAATAATAAATATTCCTTTTTAGGTGGTCTCCGAGCTGCTGCTCAATCGATTAGTTATGAAATACCATTAACTCCATGTGTGTTATCAATATCTCTACGTGCGATTCGTTAGGACATACACTTTTTTGACATATTTTTTCATTTTTTTCTAGGAAATAAGTTGAATGTAGTGAATAAATATCTTTATTTTTTATTTATCATTCGGAACGATGAACTAAACCAGATAGTTATATGAGTGAAATAAAACAGCTTATAAATTGGCAGTAAAAAGATTGAGTCTCATTCCCTAGGTACAAGAGTTAAGCGGAAGTAAAAACAGTAGAAACTGTTTACCCAAAGATTGGTTGATTAGTCATCATAGTTTGAAGCGGGTACAAAAGATCAACTGTATGGAGTTTTTACTATTTTTTTGTCTGGATTACCATACCGGGGATCGAGCAAAAATGAGTGGACGATTAGGAACACCAAGTTACACAAAGGATTAGTAATGTGAGTATTTCTGTATAAAAGGAATCCTAATGGGGCTTTAAGTTGGTAGAAATGATTAAGTAGTACTTCCCCATGATCCCGATCCCGAGTATGCTCCTATCCACTAATTAAAGAAATTACTATCAGGAACGAAGTAATCCTTTATTTATACTAAAATCATATTTATGACCTTTAGTTATATTCATTTTTTATTTATTTAATTATTTATTATTTTAATTTTTTTTATTTAGAATAATTCTAAATAAAAAATTGATTCTTTAGAATGAATTTATTAGAGTCCTCTTTTCTGAGAAAGAAGAATAGGAACGAAAGAAATGGAATGCAATTGAAATGGAAAAAAACTCAGAAATTTGGTTTTCTTTCTTTTCTCTATGCATATTAATACAGATAGAATAAGAATTCTATCATGATTCATAAAATAATACTAATATATAAATAATACTAATATATTATAATGTCGAGTTCTTTTGATTAAAAAAAAAGATATGAGTCGAAATCGATTGATACAACGAGTATTTTATTGAATTGAAGAATTAAGTTATTACTGAACAAAGAGAAATCAAAATTATGAAGGATGAGATCAATTCGGAAGCACTTTTTATTTGTTATTATAGCAGACAGAATTGCATTGGTCTAATTTGGGACTCTTCGATATATCTTTACTCTATCTATCCTACAAACATAGCGAGATAATCTCGAATCAGTCCTTAGATTTATTTGTGGCCATCGAGGAGCCGTATGAAGCTGAAGTCTCATGTACGGTTCTGCAATAGCGATGAGAACAGTGATGTTATCATCGACTATAATTATCTAACAGTTCAAGTACGGTTGATATAGTGGAGGCGCAGTCAAAATATGGTTTTTGGGGGTGGAATCTGTGGCGTCAACCTATAGGGTTTACGGTTTTTTTAATTTCTTCCCTAGCAGAATGTGAGAGATTGCCCTTTGATTTACCAGAAGCGGAGGAAGAATTAGTAGCGGGTTATCAAACCGAATATTCAGGTATCAAATTTGGTTTATTTTACGTTGCTTCCTATCTCAATCTACTAGTTTCTTCATTATTTGTAACGGTTCTTTACTTGGGCGGTTGGAATCTCTCTCTTCCATACATATTCATTCCCGAGCTTTTTGGAATAAATGAAGTGGGTGGAGTCTTTGGAACGACAATTGGTATATTTATTACATTAGCTAAAGCTTATTTGTTCCTGTTCATATCCTATCACAACAAGATGGACTTTACCTAGGATGAGAATAGACCAACTATTAAATCTTGGGTGGAAATCCCTTTTACCTATTTCTTTAGGTAATCTATTATTGACAACTTCTTCCCAACTCCTTTCACTGTAAAGAAAGGCATACGATATTCGAGATTTATAACTTCGTTCAAACAAGAGACAGAAACATGAAAAATTTTATGGATATTCATGATATGGTTCCTATGGTAATTGGGTTCATGAATTATGGTCAACAAACAGTACGAGCTGCAAGGTACATCGGTCAAAGTTTCATGATTACCTTATCCCACACGAATCGTTTACCTGTAACTATTCAATATCCTTATGAAAAATTGATCACATCTGAGCGTTTCCGGGGTCGAATCCACTTTGAATTTGATAAATGCATTGCTTGTGAAGTATGTGTTCGTGTATGCCCTATAGATCTACCCGTTGTTGATTGGAGACTGGAAACTGATATTCGAAAGAAACGATTGCTTAATTACAGTATTGATTTCGGAATCTGTATATTTTGTGGTAACTGCGTCGAGTATTGTCCAACCAACTGTTTATCAATGACTGAAGAATATGAACTTTCTACTTATGATCGTCATGAATTGACTTATAATCAAATTGCTCTGGGTAGGTTACCAATGTCAGTAATTGAGGATTACACCATTTCCACAATTATGAATTCTACTCAAATAAACAAAGTTATGAGTAAATCCCTTGATTCAAAAACAATTACCAATTCCTAAGATTCAGTTTTGATCTAAAGGAGCGAAGCTTTTGTCATTTCATTGTACTGGGGACATAACTCAAAATCCTAACGATGGTTTAGTGGAAGTTACTGCTTGCTTTGGATTGAAAATCCATTCATATATCCCTGACGTTTTCAAAATGTATATCGAAATCCAAATTAAAAAATTCAAATTAATAATTAAAACGAAATGTCTTAAATGTCTATAATAATGTATAACTGTATTAGAAATCTCTAATAGAGAATAAAATATTCTAATAAGAATAAAGAATATATTTGAATATATTTTTTTTTGAATATAAATAGAATTATTATTCTAATTCTTATTCTATTTGATTTATAAATTTTATTTATAATTATATATTATTTAATTCTATAGCTATTTTAATTCTATAGCTATAGAATTAAAATACAATTTGAATACTAATAGCAATACAATTTCTAACTTAAGCAATACAATTTCTAACTTATTTTTTATAGAGAAATGGGATTCAATTAATAAGTGTATCTACAACAATCCCCACCCACCCCATTAGGGTTTAATTCAATTAGGAGCGTAACGTATAAAAAAAAAATAGAAATAGATAGGGTAGCTTCTTTTTTCCTGGTCTAATCAATAAGGTCATGAAACATTTCGATTTATTTATCTCTTATTTTATATAATGGATTTACCTGGACCAATACATGATTTTCTTTTAGTATTTTTGGGATCGGGTCTTATAGTAGGAGGTCTAGGAGTAGTATTATTTACCAATCCTATTTTGTCTGCCTTTTCATTGGGATTGGTTCTTGTTTGTATATCCTTATTCCATATTCTAGCGAACTCCCATTTTGTAGCTGCTGCACAGCTCCTTATTTATGTGGGAGCCATAAATGTCTTAATCGTATTTGCTGTGATGTTCATGAATGGTTCAGAATATTATAATGATTTCCACCTCTGGACCGTTGGAGATGGGGTCACTTTACTGGTTTGTACAAGTATTTTTGTTTCACTAATTACTACTATCCTAGATACGTCATGGTACGGAATTATTTGGGCTACAAGATCAAACCAGATTATAGAGCAGGATTTGATAAACAATGGTCAACAAATTGGGATTCATTTATCAACAGATTTTTTTCTTCCATTTGAACTTATTTCGATAATTCTTTTAGTTGCCTTGATAGGTGCGATTGCTATGGCTCGTCAGTAATAAATACAATAAAAGACGTAAAAAAAAGACTTATAAACCCAAATCCAATAAAACCAAATTTTGTCCTATTCCATTAATTTTCCTTAAATTCTATTTTCAAACTGTTCATGTATAAAACGGAAATGTATTTAGTTCGATCTATTATCAATATTTTCTTTTATTACGTACTTGTTAGATTCTAGTTAATCTAATTGGGGGAATTGTTGTTCATATTGAAATGAATCGAGATTGATGAGGAGTTGGTCAATGCTGCTCGAGCATGTACTTGTTTTGAGTGCCTATTTATTTTCTATCGGTATCTATGGATTGATTACAAGTCGAAATATGGTTAGAGCACTTATGTGTCTTGAACTTATACTGAATGCGGTTAATATGAATTTCGTAACTTTTTCGAATTTATTTGATAATCGCCAATTAAAAGGAGAGATTTTCTCGATTTTTGTTATAGCTATTGCAGCCGCTGAAGCAGCTATTGGATTAGCTATTGTTTCATCAATTCATCGTAACCGAAAATCAATTCGGATCAATCAATCTAATTTGTTGAATAAATAGTGGTAATACTATGAATTGAATGTGGTAATCATATCATATATAAATGTGGTAATCATATATATATAAATAATAGGTAATCATAGGTAATCATATATATATATAAATAATAGAAATATATAAATAATATAAATAAAAATATAAATAAATATAAATAAAAAAATATATATATATATATATAATTATAATATAATTATAATATAAATCAGAATAATATAAATAAAATATAAATTAAATAATTTAAATTAAATATAAATAAGAATAAAAAAAATTCAGAATAAAAAAAAATGAAATTCTTAAATATTAAATTTTAATTATTAAATTAAAATTTAATAATTTTTATTTAATAAATAATGGAATACTGACCAATTCAAATCGGTATGTACGACAGAAAAAGCATATGACTTTGTTTGCTAAAACATAAGAAATCAAAGTATCTTGGCTCTTTCTCTTCTCATGGGCAGATCCAGAAATAGATTCATTATAAAACAATTCTGGTAAATCATTGATTCGTCTGGTGTATAAAATATATGATTTCTTTACTACTTTACTAGAACTAGATTGAAAATCCTTGACGTTCAAAAAATTTATAGATCCAATGTCACATTCAGTAAAGATTTATGATACATGTATAGGGTGTACTCAATGTGTACGAGCATGCCCCACAGATGTATTAGAAATGATACCTTGGGATGGATGTAAAGCTAAGCAAATTGCTTCTGCTCCAAGAACAGAAGACTGTGTAGGTTGTAAAAGATGTGAATCCGCCTGTCCAACGGATTTCTTGAGTGTTCGGGTTTATTTATGGCATGAGACAACTCGCAGCATGGGCCTAGCTTATTGATACGTTTCAGAAAACTCCACTTGAATCCATTTGATTTCTCTTTACCGACAAAAACCCGTGCGCGATTATTGGTTCAATAATCGCGCACGGGTTTTTATGGTCAAAGTGTATCTTGTATTTACCACGAAATATTCTCCTTGGTTAACAATAATTGTTGGTTTGCCGATATTCGCAGGTTCTTCCATTTTCTTTTTCCCCCATCGGGGAAATAAGGTAATTAGGTGGTATACTATATGCATATGCATCCTCGAACTCCTTCTAACGACCTATGTATTTTGTTATCATTTCCAATTTGACGATCCGTTAATCCAATTAGAACAGGATTTTCAATGGATAAATATTTTTGATTTTCATTGGAGACTAGGAATCGATGGACTTTCCGTAGGACCCATTTTACTAACGGGATTCATCACTACTTTAGCGACTTTAGCGGCTTGGCCAGCTACTCGAGATTCGCGATTGTTCCATTTCCTGATGTTAGCAATGTACAGCGGTCAAATAGGATCATTTTCTTCTCGAGATCTTTTACTTTTCTTCATTATGTGGGAGTTAGAATTAATTCCTGTTTACCTACTTCTATCCATGTGGGGAGGGAAGAAACGTTTGTACTCGGCTACAAAGTTTATTTTGTACACCGCGGGGGGCTCTATTTTTCTTTTAATGGGAGTTCTGGGTATGGGTTTATATGGTTCCAATGAACCAACATTAAATTTTGAAACATCAGCTAATCAATCATATCCTGTGGCATTGGAAATAATATTTTATTTTGGATTTCTTATTGCTTATGCTGTCAAATCACCGATTATACCCCTACATACGTGGTTACCAGATACCCACGGCGAAGCACATTACAGTACATGTATGCTTCTAGCCGGAATCTTATTAAAAATGGGAGCATATGGATTGGTTCGGATCAATATGGAATTATTACCCCGTGCCCATTTTTTATTTTCTCCTTGGTTGATGATAGTGGGCACAATTCAAATAATCTATGCAGCTTCAACATCTCCTGGCCAACGTAATTTAAAAAAGAGAATTGCCTATTCCCTCCGTATCTCATATGGGTTTCACAATCATAGGAATTAGTTCCATAACCGATACGGGACTCAATGGAGCCATTTTACAAATAATCTCTCATGGATTTATTGGTGCTGCACTTTTTTTCCTGGCAGGAACAACTTACGATAGAATACGTCTTCTTTATCTTGACGAAATGGGAGGAATAGCTATTCCAATGCCAAAGATTTTTACGATGTTCAGTAGCTTCTCCATGGCTTCTCTTGCATTGCCGGGAATGAGCGGTTTTGTTGCAGAATTGGTAGTCTTTTTTGGAATAATTACCAGCCAAAAATATCTTTTAATCCCCAAAAATACTAATTACTTTTGTAATGGCAATTGGAATGATATTAACTCCTATTTATTCATTATCTATGTTACGCCAGATGTTCTATGGATACAAGCAATTTAATGCCCAAAACTTTCATTTTTTTGATTCTGGACCCCGAGAACTATTTATTTCGATTTGTATCTTTCTGCCTGTAATAGGTATTGGGATTTATCCGGATTTTGTTTTCTCCCTATCAGTTGACAAGGCCGAAGCTATTCTATCTAATTACTTTTATAGATAGTTTTCATCAATAAGACAAAAAAATTCTGTGATTTAAAGATTTCAAAAATCGTTTGTTGGACAATGAACAAAAATTTGACAATGAGAAACAAATAAGTCTTTTTTTGTTTATCCTTCCCTTAAGGAAACAAAAAAAATGAATTGTCAAATTTGAATCAGATACGTTTGGCGTTTTTGAGAACTCTTTGAATCAAGTCAAAGTAGTGATTCAAAGAGTTCTCAAAAACGAAAACTCACACAAACTCTCGTTATATACGCTATCCCCATGTATTGTATTCGTCGTCCTTTCTTTAAAGAAATATTAATTTAATGTGAATGAACCATAACTATGTAGTCCTATTCCTAATAGATTGACCCCAAAATAGCATATCCAAATTATAAGAAATCCCATAGAAGCCAAAATTGCAGAATTTGTGCTGTCCCAATTCTTATTTGTTCTAGTGTGTAAATAAATTGCGAATATGGTCCAAGTAATAAATGCCCAAGTCTCCTTTGGGTCCCAATTCCAATATGATCCCCATGCTTCATTAGCCCATACTGCTCCCGAAAGAATACCTATGGTTAAAAAGATAAATCCTAGACTAATGACACGACAACTCCAACGATCCAATTGCTGAATCAGTTGATACCTGTGATAATTTCGAAACGAAAGAAAAGAAGTGTTTCGTAAAACATTGTTTCTTTCATTCATGTATTGGATCTTATCAAAGGAAAATGGTTTAATTAATATTAATAATAAATTATTACTTTTACAAAAGATTTCCATATTTTTTCGAAATGTAATGACTAGAAGAGCTACGGATAATAATGATCCACATAAGAGGGCTGCGTAGCTCAATACCATCATACTTACATGCATCATTAACCACTGGGATTGGAGAGCGGGTACTAATATTGTGGATTGATGCATTTCAGTTAAAAGACCTGAAGTAGCAAAGCCTTGAGTAAAAATAGCACTTGGTGCAGTTATTGCACTTAAATGATTTTTATGGTTCCTAAAATACGGAATCATATGGATAATGGAAAAACTCCATGAAAGAAACATTAATGATTCATATAAATTACTTAAGGGGAAATGCCCCGAATCAACCCAACGAGTAACTAATAATCCAGTTATACAAAACAAAGTCGCTATCATAGCCTTTTTTTCTGACGAATTATATAATCCTACGATTTCGTGGACTAATAAAGTCATAAAATAAATTGTAATTACAATTGAAACGATCGAAAAAGAAATGTGAGTTAATATATGTTCTAAAGTAAAAAATATCATAAAAAATCCTAAAAAAAGGGGGAAGTTTTCCAGGGATGGAATGAAATCAAGAATTGATTTCATTAGAATTATAGAATTTATTGTATTTCTTTTATTTTTATAAGATGCCGCCACTCGGACTCGAACCGAGATGCTCTAGCACTGCTTCCTAAGAGCAGCGTGTCTACCAATTTCACCATAGCGGCTTGTTCGAAATCATAATAGCTCATCCATATTGAATCGTCGAGATTCAAGGAGCAAATTCAATTCAATATACTTTAGGGTACATTAAAATGAAAGTCGATGAATCAAAAATCGCTCAAATTCCTAATTTGAACGTTCAATAATCTTTCCAATTTTTTTGTGGGATGGTGTTAGTTTTCACAACCGGTTTCGCACGGTTTAAGCTCTCAACAGTTGGAATTGGATAGTTTTGTCTTCGACCCAGGCATAGAGATAGATTTGAAATGAAAAAAAAAAAATAGGGAGAGTAAAGCGATCAAGATATCTATATATAGATATCTTGATCGAGCCCGTAGTTCATAGGATCCAAATTCGAGATACATAATCCAATAAAATACATAATCCAATAAAATACATAATCCAATAAACCTAAAACTTTTATTATATTATTTTATATTTTATTGTTTGTAAAAAAAGTGAATCGATGAGGCCGCATCACAAATAAAAAACCTATAAAAAAAAGAAAGATATCATGTGCTTCATTCTTTTTTTGTTTTAGTACTTTATTTAGAATTACTTTATTTAGAATCCAGTAGACAGAAGAATTCTTCTTCTACATACCACAATAGGCGATTCCATCTTCTATTGATCAGTTCAAAATTGTAAATCAAAATACAAAATATTAGTTAATGAGAATAATTCATCTTATAAATTGAAATTCAATTCGCCAATTTTTCGATTCATATCGATTCATATTATTCCAATACTTGATTCTTTTTTTGTCGCACAAAAAAACTTTTAGAATTCCCAGTAGAAAGAGATTTTGCTAAAGAAAAAGCGTTTAGCACTGCCCAAAACGCTTTCATTTTCCAAATGTTTTTACGAATACGCTTTTTTAATAGCGAAGTACGTTTCTTCGGAACCGCCATTCAAAAATAAAGAGGTTATTCATTGTTATAGTTAAATGTGAAAGACATGTACTGTTTGTTCAAAATGGATCGTTCTTTCTTTTTATTCCTTACCCATGTATTTTTGCTAGATGATACTTACTTCATAACATATAATATGAATATGATAACATACAATATTCATATTGTGAATTGCAGAAAGTGTTCCTAGGGAGAAATTTGAGATTCTTTTTTCAAAAGTCATTTTTTGTTTTACATTTTTCTTACATAAAATATCCGAAGAAAAAAGAATTCGGATTGATCGGTACTCTTATAACCTGATCTGGATCTATATCCATGGGATCTACTGCTATAGAAATCAAATTGTTTGCCGTTGAAAAAGAAAAAAAAGCTATTTTTTGGAATTTCATCATTCAGTTCTATGCAAAGGCAAAGTGACGGGCAACAAAGTGACAAGTATTATAGGGTTTCCCATAAAATAAACATAACATAATAGAGTTTTTCATAAGCATAAGTTGTTTTATTGGAATGGAAACCGCTCAATCCTTTCAACAAGGAACTAGTTAATGATTCTGAAGAAACTAATTCAAAGAACGAGAGCTTTTTTTATGTTTATTGTGTTTGTGTTATTTATATTTATCTTTTTTTATTGGATATTGGATCAAGTTATTGGGGAATTCTAGGGCTATGATCCAGATCAGAATCAAATACTTTTTTGGTATAATTCTTATTCCTTAGCTTTATGGACATAAATTATCGTAATAATGGAATGTTGCAAATCTCATATTCTGTATCTTCATATTTAATAACTAAGTATTTTCTTCAGTGACTTAATCTTATCTTTTTCTTTTGGCCAATTGTAACTTCTTGAGTTGAATATTTACAATGTTTGGGAAAGAATACAAATTATTAAGAATTGAAAGTTCTATTTGAGTTCTTTCATATTTTTTTATCTTTTTATTTGCTTCTATTTCTTTTTATTATTTCATTTTTTTTTTATTTCGTTTTTTGCTCCTTCGGAAAGAGAAAAAAGCTGGTGAATCGGAAAAAATTTATAAGTAAGAATAAAGAATAACAAAGTTTGATTTTTTTATGGAACATACATATCAATATGCATGGATCATACCTTTCGTTCCACTTCCAGTTCCTATAGCCATAGGAGTGGGGCTTCTCCTTATTCCGACGGCAACAAAAAATCTTCGGCGTGTGTGGGCTTTTTCTAGTGTTTTCTTACTAAGTATCGTTATGATTTTTTCAGCCGATCTGGCTATTCGGCAAATAAATGGTAGTCCTATCTATCAATATGTATGGTCGTGGACTATCAATAATGATTTTTCCTTAGAGTTCGGCCACTTGATCGATCCACTTACTTCTATTATGTCAATATTAATCACTACTGTTGGAATAATGGTTCTTATTTATAGTGACAACTATATGTCTCATGATCAAGGATATTTGAGGTTTTTTGCTTATATGAGTTTTTCCAATGCTTCCATGTTGGGATTAGTTACTAGTTCCAATTTGATACAAATTTATATTTTTTGGGAATTGGTTGGAATGTGTTCGTATCTATTAATAGGGTTTTGGTTCACACGACCAATTGCGGCAAATGCTTGTCAAAAAGCATTTGTAACTAATCGTGTAGGGGATTTTGGTTTATTATTAGGAATCTTAGGTCTTTATTGGATAACGGGCTGTTTCGAATTTCGGGATTTATTAGAAATAGTCAATAACTTGATTGATAATAATGGAGTCAATTCTTTATTTCTTACTCTGTGTGCCTCCCTATTATTTGTCGGTGCAGTTGCTAAATCTGCACAATTTCCCCTTCATGTATGGTTACCTGATGCCATGGAGGGACCTACTCCTATTTCGGCTCTTATACATGCCGCTACTATGGTAGCAGCGGGGATTTTTCTTGTCGCTCGACTTCTTCCTCTTTTCACAATCATACCTTACACAATGAATCTAATTTCGTTCGTAGGTATAATAACAGTCCTATTAGGAGCTACTTTGGCTCTTGCTCAAAGAGATATTAAGAAAAGTTTAGCATATTCTACAATGTCTCAATTGGGTTATACTATGTTAGCTTTAGGTATGGGGTCTTATCGAGCTGCTTTATTTCATTTGATCACTCATGCCTATTCAAAAGCATTATTATTTTTAGGATCTGGATCAATTATTCATTCAATGGAATCCATTGTTGGATATTCTCCAGATAAAAGTCAGAACATGGCTCTGATGGGCGGTTTAAAAAAATATGTGCCAATTACAAAAGTATCTTTTTTAGTGGGTACACTTTCTCTTTGTGGTATTCCACCTCTCGCTTGTTTTTGGTCAAAAGACGAAATTCTTAATGATAGTTGGTTGTATTCACCCATTTTTGCGATAATAGCTTGTTTCACAGCGGGATTGACTGCATTTTATATGTTTCGGATGTATTTACTTACTTTTGAAGGAAATTTAAACATTCATTTTCAAGATTACAGTGGCAAAAAAAAGAGCTTGTTCTATTCAATATCCATATGGGGTAAAAAAGGAACGAAAACGATAAAGAAAAAATGGAGTTTCTCAAAAATGAATAAAATTGAAATGACTTCCCTTTTTTCGAAAAAGGCATATACAATTGATGGGAATGTAAGAAATATGATGCAACCTTTCATTACTATTACTCATTTTGCTAATAAAGAAACTTCCCTGTATCCCCATGAATCAGACAATACTATGCTCTTGTCGCTTCTTGTATTAGTTTTATTTACTTTTTTTGTTGGATATATAGGAATTCCTTTTAATCAAGAAGGAAGGTATTTTGATATATTATCAAAATGGTTAACTCCGTCAATAAACCTTTTACATACAAATTCGAACAATTTGGTGGATTGGTATGAATTTGTGACAAATGCAATTTTTTCAGTCAGTATAGCTTATTTTGGAATAGTTATAGCGTCTCTTTTATATAGGCCTGTTTATTCATCTTTCCAGAATTTGGACTTAATTAATTCATTTGTTAAAATGTGTCCTAATAGAATCCTCTGGGACCAAATAATCAATGTGATCTATAATTGGTCATATAATCGTGGTTACATAGATGTTTTTTATGCAACAACCATAACTAAGGGTATAACAGGGTTAGTCGAACTAACTCATTTTGTTGATAGACAGGTCATTGATGGAATTACGAATGGGGTTGGTGTTATGAGTTTTTTTACGGGAGAGTGGATCAAATATGTAGGGGGCGGACGAATCTCTTCTTATATCTTCTTGTATTTATTTTATGTATCCATGTTTTTATTAATTTCGAATTTACTACTTTAAAAAAAAATTGACCCTTTTAGGGAATATAGGGAATAAGAATAGATATGTAATCATACATATACATTTTATTTTCAATAATTAGAACTCTCATTAATTTGAATTTATAATTCAATTATGAATTGAAAATAAGATTGAAAATTCAAAGTCAATTGAATAAAATAAAAATGATAAAA
>JAYMFD010002207.1:25000-27500 GCA_035771175.1 Paratinospora sagittata
TCACGGCCTGGTCGCAGCCTTGTCGCGGCCTGGTCGCAACAAAAATCTAGGGACAATCGATACCGGAGTGGTACCGAGCTAATAATGGGGAAATTTAACCCACAACGATCATCCAATACGTATATTGCCCCGCTATTAGCAAGCTATCACCCCGACGATAGTGTGCTAGAGGGGGGACTAGTCTAGCACACTATGTGGAACCTCCTGAACACCCTCTCCCCCCTATAGTAGATGTTAAGCTTTTACCTCATCTCCAAAAGGAAACATCAAAAGTTGAGGCCAATCATACTGGGCCTTTATTTTCAATCCGTATGCAATCTCGTGACAAGTAATAGCTCATTGGAAAGCTTATGTGATAAAGAATTATTTGGTATAAAAAAATATTTTTTTTTTCAAAATAAATTATTTTTTATTAATTTTTTTCTCCAAAAAATAGGAGAAAAATATAAAAAATAGAATAAAAAATTTTAAAAAATTTAAAAAATTACTATTAGCATTAGAAAAATTATGTTATCCAAGGAAAAATCACAAATTAGATTTGTGATGAGTATTCGTTAAAAATAATATTGAACTAATGGTTAGGCATGTAAGAACGTTACAGAGCCTTTCGTACAAACCAAATAAGATGGTCATGAGTTAAAAGTGATGAATGGGCATTGAAAATATCAACTATATTTCATGACCAAATGTTCTCCAACCTAAATTAGTCGGGGCCCGAGCATGACCTTGGATTGCACGGTGACGCCCAAAGCACGGCCTGGTCGTCACCCGGGCACGGCGTGGCCGCGACCAGGCCAAGACTTGGGCACGGCCTGGGCATGGCCTGGGCACGGCCTAGTCCCTAAGACTTGGGCACGACCTGGGCACGACATGGTCACGACCTGGGCGCGGCCTGGGCACGGCCTGGTCACGGCCCGGGCACGGCCTGGTCACGGCCTGGGCACGACCTGGGCACGGCCTGGTCCCGACCTGGGCACGGCCTGGGCGCGGCCTGGGCGTGACCTGGGCACGGCCTGGTCACGACCTGGGCACGGCCTGGGCGTGACCTGGGCATGACCTGGGCAAGGCCTCGTCCCTAAGACTTGGGCACGGCCCGGGCACGACCTGGGCACGGCCTGGTCCCGACCTGGGCACGGCCTGGGCGCGGCCTGGTCCCGACCTGGGCACGGCCTGGGCGCGGCCTGGGCGTGACCTGGGCACGGCCTGGTCACGACCTGGGCACGGCCTGGGCGTGACCTGGGCACGGCCTGGGCGTGACCTGGGCAAGGCCTGGGCATGACCTGGGCAAGGCCTCGTCCCTAAGACTTGGGCACGGCCCGGGCACGACCTGGGCACGGCCTGGTCCTGACCAGGGCACGGCCTGGGCGTGACCTTGGCACGGCCTGGGCGTGACCTTGGCACGGACTGGGCACGGCCTGGTCACGACCTGGGCACGGCCTGGGCACGGCCTGGGCACGACCTGGGCACGGCCTGGTCACGCCCTGGGCACGGCCTGGTCACGACCTGGGCACGGCCTGGTCACGGCCTGGGCACGACCTGGGCACGGCCTAGTCCCTAAGACTTGGGCACGGCCTGGTCACGACCTGGGCACGGCCTGGTCACGGCCTGGTCACGGCCAGGGCACGGCCTGGTCACGGCCTGGTCACGACCTGGGCACGGCCTGGTCACGGCCTGGTCACGGCCCGGGCACGGCCTGGTCACGGCCTGGGCACGACCTGGGCACGGCCTGGTCACGACCTGGGCACGGCCTGGGCGTGACCTGGGCACGGCCTGGTCACGACCTGGGCACGGCCTGGGCGTGACCTGGGCAAGGCCTGGGCATGACCTGGGCAAGGCCTCGTCCCTAAGACTTGGGCACGGCCTGGTCACGGCCTGGGCGTGACCTGGGCACGGCCTGGCCACGGCCTGGTCGCGGCCTGGGCACGGCCTGGTCGCGGCCTGGGCACGGCCTGGTCCCGACCTGGGCACGGCCTGGGCACGGCCTGGGCACGACCTGGGCACGGCCTGGTCACGACCTGGGCACGGCCTGGTCACGGCCGGGGCACGACCGGGGCACGGCCTGGTCACGACCTGGGCACGGCCTGGTCACGACCTGGGCACGGCCGGGGCACGGCCTGGGCACGACCTGGGCACGGCCTGGTCACGACCTGGCACGGCCTGGTCACGGCCTGGGCACGACCGGGGCACGGCCTGGTCACGACCTGGGCACGGCCCGGGCACGGCCTGGTCACGACCTGGGCACGGCCCGGGCACGGCCTGGTCACGGCCTGGGCACGACCTGGGCACGGCCTGGTCACGACCTGGGCACGGCCTGGGCGTGACCTGGGCACGGCCTGGTCGCGGCCTGGGCACGACCTGGGCACGGCCTGGTCACGGCCTGGGCACGACCGGGGCACGGCCTGGTCACGACCTGGGCACGGCCTGGTCACGACCTGGGCACGGCCTGGGCACGGCCTGGGCACGGCCTGGGCACGGCCTGGGCACGGCCTGGTCACGGCCC
>JAYMFD010000905.1:0-7500 GCA_035771175.1 Paratinospora sagittata
TAAGCCCCGTTTGCAGGGGCTCATATACGGAACGTCTCGAAATAATACCTGGAGCGGGAGATTCAATTAACCGAGATTCAAAAGCTGAAATTTCACCTCGACCATCAATGGGTTTAGCCAAAGCATTTATAACACGACCCAAATAGGCTTCGCTCACTGGTATCTGAGCAATTCTTCCTGTTGCTTTTACAGAACTTCCCTCTTGGATCATCAAACCATCACCCATTAATACAACACCAACATTTTTTGATTCTAAATTCAGAGCAATGCCTATTGTACCCTCTTCAAATTCTACTAATTCACCCGCCATTACTTCATCAAGACCGTGAATACGAGCAATGCCGTCGCCTACTTGAAGTACGGTGCCAGTATTTCACAATCTTCACTTCTCTACTGTATTGCTCAATACGTTTACGGATAATATTACTAATTTCGTCGGCTTGAAGGGTTACCATGAGTCTTTCTTTATTCTTTTTCAGCAGCAAAGGAAAAAAATCAACTAGAAAATTAAATAAATAATACCTAAGGTAGAAAGACTAATCAATTATTTCTTTCATCGCCCCCAACATCCCAATATTAGTACTGATGGTGCGTAAATGTAACTCGCTATTCAAACAACTATTCAGAGTTTCTAGAGCTCCTTGTAAGGCTTGTTGGAAAACTCGTTGTCGGACTTCATTAATAGCTCTTTGTTGTTCAAACTGAATGGTTTCATTTTTGTAATTTTCTAATTGTTCCAAATTATTATAAGTTGAATTAATCAAATTCAATTTATCTCGTTCTATCTCGGAGTATCCATTCACTCGATATTCATCGGCTTCCAGTTCCACTTTCCGCAATCGGCCCCGGGCTTTTTCCAGCTGTTCAATGGCCCCCCCACGCAGTTCTTCTGAATTTCGAATAGTACTCAAGATTCTCTGTTTTCGATTATCTAATAAATCACTTAATGAAAGTAGATTATCTTCCCATTCCTTTACAAAATTCTATGATCTCTTCCCGAACCAAACATGAATCTTTCAATTCATTTGGCTCTCACGCCCAGTCACTTATGGGGCATTCCCCTATCTTTTTTTAATGTAATGAGCTTATCCTCTCTTCTCTGTTCGTCTTCCAAAACATAGAAACGGATCGTTAATCCAAAACCAGAATATTTGGAGGACTCTTCCGACCAGATAAAGAATCTGTAATTATCAGCAAAGTTGTTTCTTTTTTTTTCGATTTTTTATCTCAAATCCAAAAAACTCTTCTTATTTTATACATAGGTCGTCGATTCAGCATTGGATAAAAAAGGCAGGGTGCCCCCCTTCCA
This sequence comes from Paratinospora sagittata, assembly GCA_035771175.1. Taxonomy (NCBI): domain Eukaryota; kingdom Viridiplantae; phylum Streptophyta; class Magnoliopsida; order Ranunculales; family Menispermaceae; genus Paratinospora; species Paratinospora sagittata. The sequence goes on from JAYMFD010000905.1 coordinate 1,310, forward strand.
GTAAATGGTTCAAATTATTTTATCGATATGAGTGTTCTATAACAGATAAATTACAACTAGTTAGTCTTTTTGAGACCATGTCCATACATAGTGGTAGAAAGAGTACCAGTGTTGCACCTCGACTTCAAAAAATTTAGCTTTAACCATGTTAAGAGCCCCACATTATTGGTGGATAGAGAATCAAAGTGGATTTACCAATAAGTCACGAAATGCTATGGTTCGTACATATGATTTATAAATTTATTCAGAAGTAATTCGCGAGATCGTACACTATTCCTTCCTAGTTATAAAGGAAAGTTATAAAGGAAAGAAAAAAAGCGCAACTGGTTGGATCCAGCCTATTCTTGAAATAAACAACTCGCACACACTCCCTTTCCAAAAAAGATCAATACACCAAGCACTACACTTAGATTTATTGGATTTGTTGCTAAAATATCGGTATTTAAACCGAAACTCCCGGCGGATGGCCAGTGACCCAAGGAAACGAAAGAATCGGTTACATTTTTCATATGATCTCCTCTTATAGGTAGGACTAACTAAATTGAACAGAGTTCTTTTTATTTTTTGAATTTTTTATTAATATTTATATTTATGAAAATTCCGTTAACTTCATATTATATTGAATTGAATTATTTTTTTTTTTCATTTTTTTGTTATTGAATTTTTCAATTATTATTTTCTTTCAATTTTCTTATTTCAATTGAAGTTACCAATAACAATAAGAAAAATACTTATTTAGAATTAGATCCCAGATCTCATGTCAATTGCAAAATACCTTGTTTGTTGCAACACTTCCTAAAGACGGAGAAGAGGTTTATTGGACTAAGAACGGGAAGGAAGAAAGAGAGTGGATCCACTAATTCTTCCTCATCTTCAAATTAGTCCTTCACCGCAGGGTATTGTCTCAACAAATAAATGAAAGTGATTGTAGGAGTGAAATCCTGATATAATTCGAAAAAGCAAGCGGCAAATCCAAGGCAATACAAGACTAAGAAAAAACTTTCAAATTTCTAGGATTAAACAAAGGGATTCGCAAATAAAAGCGCTAATGCCACGACCAGTCCGTAAATTGTTAAAGCTTCCATAAAAGCCAGACTAAGCAATAAAGTACCTCGTATTTTTCCCTCTGCCTCTGGTTGTCTTGCGATACCTTCTACGGCTTGGCCCGCAGCAGTACCTTGACCAACCCCAGGTCCAATAGAAGCAAGTCCTACAGCCAATCCAGCAGCAATAACGGAAGCAGCAGAAATCAGTGGATTCATGGTAAGCTCCTCGCACAAAAATAAAGAAAATGGTTAATGATACAATTAACCAATGAATTATGACTTATTATTCTATTGCATTACTAAGATCCATGCAGTCGAAGTAACTACGAACTGTGAATTGAAGTAATGCGATTATTGAATCATCAGAACTACTTCGATATCTCGTTTTTAGTTCCTATCCATGGAGTCTTTATCAATCCGTTAGGCTCTAGTTCTTCCATTTCTTTGTTCCGAACCATTCTTTCAATTCTTCGCCCTTTCTCTTCTATATGCTTGATTTCATCTGTTTCGTCATTCGTACCAGATGAAATGGAAAGACATCCATTGAACCCCCCCATCTAAATTCACAGTGGGGTAGGAAAGAAAATATATGGATAGTTCATATAGAACTAGTAAATATCTAATATCACATATACATGTGTTTCTTCCCTAACGTAAACCAACCATTCACATCTTATATGATATACAACTGGATTATAGAATCATTCTTTGAAACATACACAAGAGTTGGGTTATAGCCATTACATATACCCAGTTCACTATTTTTTTTTATCTCGTTTGTAAATTCTTCTTTTCCTGTTCTTTATCATTATTCTGCATCAATACAAACAGACGGATTCATTAGACTGAATCATTACATATCAATACAATATCAAGATTTGGTTGATCTAAGTTCATGCAATTCATTCGAATTTTAGTCAAGTCAATCGTTAAATTGAATGAACTCAAATGAAATGTAAATAGAGAATAGCGTTTTTTTAGTTTATCCCACCCAATGGATGGGCGGCTCAAGATAAGCTATTTTGGAACATACGTAATATATACATACAAATAGGGTATATACGATCTAGAGCTAGAGTAGTAGCAAAAAAGATTTCGATATTAGGGAACTGGAAAAAAATCGAAAAGATATTTTTCCTAAGATTCCCGTTTTGCCCACTTATCACATACCCCCTCCAATGAATATTCTATTTCTATTTGTTCAGTCAATGACAATATTATGATTCATAATTAGGCTGGTTCCGACATGCGCTGGTTCCGGACACGACATGCGATTAAATAAAAAACGATTTTGAAAGCTAGTCAATGATGACCCTCCATGGATTCGCCTATATAAGCCGCGGCTAAAGTTGCAAAAATAAGAGCTTGAATACCACTTGTAAATAATCCAAGGAACATGACGGGTATAGGAACCACTGAAGGTACTAAAGAAACAAGAACAACAACTACTAATTCATCAGCCAATATATTCCCAAAAAGTCGAAAACTAAGTGATAAGGGTTTTGTGAAATCTTCTAGGATGTTAATTGGTAAAAGTATTGGAGTTGGTTGAATGTATTTACCGAAATAACCCAATCCTTTTTTTGTAAGACCCGCATAGAAATAGGCCACTGACGTAGGTAAAGCTAAAGCAACAGTAGTATTGATATCATTCGTAGGCGCGGCTAACTCCCCATGAGGTAACTGTATGATTTTCCGAGGTAAAAGAGCCCCTGACCAGTTCGAAACAAAAATAAATAAGAACATAGTTCCAATAAAGGGAACCCAAGGACCATATTCTTCTCCAATCTGGGTTTTGCTCAAGTCTCGAATGAATTCAAGGACATATTCGAAGAAATTCTGACCGTCGGTCGGAATGGTTTGTGGATTCCGAACTGCTATAGTGACTGAACCTAATAAGATAGCAATTACAACCCAAGAAGTGATAAGTACTTGAGCATGAACTTGGAAACCCCCTATTTGCCAATAGAAATGTTGGCCTACTTCTACACCAGATATCTCGTATAACCCCTTTAGTGTGTGGATGGAACATGGTAGAACATTCATATTGCCCTCTGACAGAAATAGAACTTAACTTTAATAAGGAATTATTTTGATTCAATCAGCTCTTTCTCAATTTGCCCACTTGAATTTTGTATTTCGGATACCACGGATACCAAAGAATTACATAATATCCCCAGTGATTTTTATGTCTTTGTTTGATATTCAGGAATAGTAACCGATTCAATAAATCTATGGAGTTACCGAAGTAATTGACTTATCTTATTATTATTAATCTTAATTAAGGATTTCTTATATAGCTAGAACGACCCTCACAAATTGCGGAGACTAATTTATTAAGAATTAATCGGATTGAAGCTATAGCGTCATCATTGGCTGGAATCGAAATATCCGCGAGATCCGGGTCACAATTTGTATCGATTAAACAAAGCGTTGGAATTCCTAAAATGACACATTCTCGAAGAGCCTTATATTCTTCTTGCTGATCGACGATGATTACAATATCAGGTAAACCCGTCATATATTTGATACCGCCCAGATATGTTTGCAAGTGAGATAATTGTCTCTTCAATATTGCTGCATCTCTTTTTGGAAGACGGTTGAGTCTTCCCGCCCTTTGTTCCGCTCTCAAGTCCCGGAACTTATGAAGTCTCGTTTCTGTAGTGGACCAATTCGTTGACATACCACCGAGCCATTTTTTATTAACATAATGACATCGAGCCCTTATTGCAGTCGATGCTACTGAATCAGCTGCTTTATTTTTGGTCCCAACTATTAAGAATTGTTTTCCCCTACTTGCTGCATCAAAAACTAAATCACAAGCTTCTGATAAAAAACGAGCAGTTCTAGTAAGATTTGTAATATGAATACCTTTACGCTTTGAAGAGATGTAAGGCGCCATTCTAGGGTTCCATTTCCTAGTACCATGACCAAAATGAACTCCTGCTTCCATCATCTCTTCCAAATTGATGTTCCAATATCTTCTTGTCATTTCTCCCCACACATCTTCTCTCTTTTTTATTTATAATAATAATAAAAGAGACGAGGTACCTTGATGAAATAAATAATTGTTCCGATGGAACCTTCTACCAGAGATTGGCCGTTGATACACGGTCCAAGCCATTAATTCCTTTCTATTCGTTATTTTTTTTATTACCTTACCCCAAAAAATAGCCGGACCTGATAGTTAAAGTTAAGTTAAAAGGATGAATCCGCTCTTAGCACTCAGTCAATCCTGTAAATGATTGTTCTGATGTATCATGGAAATTCTTTGGGCTGCAAGAATCAAATAATTCTCTTTGGTAGAACAAAATATCTCTTATGTTCCCCTCGAATAGATTCTTCTTTTTGATTTCCAAAGGAATGTTGCTATGTTGATTTGAACAGTGCACTAATCTTTTGAATCCGGTACCAACGGGTATCATCCCCCCTAGAACAACGTTCTCTTTCAAGCCTTTCAACCAATCGATACGACCTCGTAGAGCGGCTTTTGCTAAAACTCGAGCAGTTTCTTGAAAACTCGCTTCGGATATAAAACTTTGAGTATTCAAAGACGCCCTTGTTATTCCCAATAAGACGGCTCGGTAACAGATTGCTTCTTCCAAAGCACGCCCCGTTCGTTCCGCTCGCAACAATCCAATTAGTTCTCCAGGTAAAAAAGCATTAGACATTCCATCTTCTGAAACCAACACTTTTGATGTTATTTGACGTACAATAATCTCTATATGCCTATTATGGATTTGCACTCCCTGGGATCGATAAATCTTTTGAATCTTATTAACCAAAGAGATACGACTTTGCGCTATGATTAGCTCAGCGCCAATCAAGAATCCCCAAAGAATTCCAAGAATTCTTGTTATACGTTCGTTCCAACCTTCAACTCTCCTTTCTAAGTTCATTGATATTGAATCAATCGAACGCACTTCTAACACTTGTTCCACTTTTGGAAGACCTTGCGTTATATCCCCAGATCTAGATTTTTCATATATAAATGTGACTAATGTATCTCCTTCGTAGAGAATTTCCCCATAATGGCCATGAACAGTGGCTCCTGGAGTAGCCAAATAGGGCTTAGCTGATCTTATTACTAAAAAGTCAACATGAACAAGGAGAACCTGACCAGATTTTTGGTGCGGTCCATTTTTTGATATACATAAATTTTCACAAATAAACTGTCCAAGGCTCACTATTGTTGATGTTTCTTCACAATAATCGTGATGGAGAAAATACCAATTCAAATTGAATGGATTCAAAATCATGTTACTGTATGGATCGGGATTATAAATTCTCCCGTTTTCGTCCAATAAATAATATTTAAGGACTTGGAAAGTCTGTTTTAAATTGTCAAGTAGCAAATATGGATTTACCAAAACCTGATTATGAGTTATTAAATGGTAAAATGAAAAAAAATTCGTAATTTTAGGGACAATCCCTAAAGGACCCAACGAATTCCGAATTGTAAGTGGGGGATCCTTTTTAATTTGAATTGATTTTTTGGTTACATTGTTAGATTTCAAACCGTTGAATGGACCTATTCGAGAACAATTAGATGATGACAAAATTATCAAAGATTGGCATTCCTTATTTCTATTCCACAACATACGAATAGTTACTTGATGTTGGGTAAGTGATTGTTGAATCCTTGCCTTGGAAAAAAAAGGATTGAGAGTAGTGCGATCTGATCGATTAACGGGAATCAATCCCGACCCTACCGGATTATTTCTTTTTCCGGTATACGAAATAGGGGACTTCACTAAGTCCATTCTTATAAAATCTCGAATCAGACCTTTTACCCTTATTTCAACAAAGGAAGCATGAACCCCTTCTATAGAAGAAGAAGAACCGTTTTTGTCTTGGTCCCAATTCAATACTAAACAAGTTCGAACCAATTGAATATTTTTGTGAGAAATTCCTCGAATTGGTTTGCCATTTCCATAAAGGATATAATTGACAACTCGAAGTTGCACATTATCCCTTTCCTGCAACGGATCCTTGGGGAAAAGCATTGCTAAATTCATCCCGTCCGCCATTTCATATGTGACTGCGGGTCGAACCAAAACAAAATACTTTTTCTTGCTGGGTGTGATCCGTTGGACATAGATCCAATTTCTTAATTTTTTGGATTCCTTCGAATTTTTTTTTCCC
>JAYMFD010000905.1:17500-22500 GCA_035771175.1 Paratinospora sagittata
ACTTTCTGGATTTCCCTCCAGTACTAGTGTCTACTGACTGGGTCTTGAGTTAGATTAGAATAGTCGAATGGGAAATAAAATGAATAGTCTTTATCATATATTGTTATGCCTTTTGGAGGGGCAACAACAGAAAAAACGGGTCTTACTATTCCTACATGTTCCATTAATATTAATAACATTCCCTTGAGAATTCCAAGAGAATAACTGCGTATCTTGCTTGTGCTTAATGCTTTCCGATTCTACCAGATATAGGGACTTTTTATGGGTGGATTGGGGGGGTTGGTTCATCAATAACCTTCGGGCAGAATTCCTTTTTGACTCTGCACTATTAATTCCACTATTATTAGTGATCAATAATGGAATAATTTCTTCATATTCATAGAGATAGGGGACATAATTCATATGGATATAGTAAGTCTTGCTTGGGCTGCTTTAATGGTAGTTTTTACATTTTCGCTTTCACTCGTAGTATGGGGAAGAAGTGGACTTTAAAGACACTACAAAGACACTACTAATTAAATTGAGTAACAAAACTGTATCAATTATTTCAGATATCGTTCTGCAAATCGTTTTTAAATACAAATATATACATTTCAAAATTCCACCTAACCTAAATCAAAAAAATAATAAATTTTGATGAATTAGCTGTTACTAGAATTCTATATGGACATTACAATGAGGAGCAACTGAACCCCCTTTTCCTTTTTTATTTGAATTTGATTTGTTTCCCTCTCTACTGTTCAGGGAGGAAGTTGTTCTATTATTACGTGGCTGTGTATTTTCTAGCGAGAGCAACTAGAGTCATTGTCCAAGGTAGTACTACGCATAATAAGATCTTGATAAGATCTTTTGTTAGGCGATTTACATATTCTATTGCACACTTACCTTTGTTTTAGACACCCCTAGAAATATATTTATGCTTTATTCACTCACTTCATATCATAGTTCAAGCGTTAAAAATGGGTAGGGTAGAATCCACTACTCTTTTTCCAAATCCGAAGAATTTATCCTTGGGTCATCTGAAAACGGATCAATCAACTACTCCCTCGGAATGCTAAAAAAAAGGATCTTCTTTTATTTCTTTTATCTACTTCTTTTATTTCTTTTATCTATATAGTATTGATATATTCTATTATTTATTATTTTATTGTATTGATAGTATTGATATATTCTTATTCTATTGAATTTATTCTTATATTATATATATTCTATATATATATATTGTAATATTCTATATATATATATTGTAATATTCTATATATATATATTGTATTGCCCATACTATGATCTTCTTCCATTGATTTGATTGTTCTGACGGATCCCGGCCCGGGATCCATATTGGATATAATAATAAGAAACCTAGTAAACCGCAAAACATAAGAATAAAAGTTTACATTCGATTATCTTGGACTGATCGTAATCACTACAAATCAAATGGATGTAATAAAGAACTAGGACTGGGGTGCTATTTATATGTACATTATATATATGTAATTTGTAATTTTTATGTACATATACGAGGATATATTTTGTATTTGTAGATTGATCCTTATTAACATATTCAATTAAGCCTATATCTTTATACAATTAAGCCTATATCTTTATACAATAATAGATAGTATGGTGGAAAGGTTCATATATTTCTTTCTACCATACTATCGGATCGCATAGAATGCTGATTCTAGCCCGCTCATTTCATTTAAAACGTGGAATTTGAATCAAGCTTGACTTCTTATCAATAATTGAAGAAATGAAAGGAATTCCAATTAATCATTTTGACTGACTGTTTTTACGTAAATGATAAGTAAAAAAGCCGTAGGAACTAGAATGAACAGCGCAGTAGCAATAAATGCAAGAATATTTACTTCCATAATCTTATCCTTTTTTTGCTTCACAATAACTCGGGATCTAATCCCATAGAGATGATAAATAGTTCTCCTGTAAATTCAATGGGATGAATTGCATCTTGATGATATTGAATCGGATCAATATCATGAATAACAATATCTAGGCCATCAAATCGATTCATCGTCGAGAATGGAATAGTATAACATAGGAAGATCCTTTATCCATACGGAATAAAAAATGGAATTCCTGATCCAATCAAGAATTCTGTTGAATTTATCACTCTTTTCCATTCTTTCCTTTCTATAACCTACCGGCTTCCTTATATAATCAGCCAATTGATGAGGTCTCATCTGACCCATCTTCCACTTTCATTGGTCACCAATCCAAATAAAAACCAAATAGTCGAAGTGAAATGGAAAAAAGCGGGGTTCAGTTCTAAACTAAGTTTTTTTAGATCTAATTTCCTTGGAAGACAAAGAGGTGTAAGAAAGGTGAATCTCCATTCCATATAAAAGATCTAATATTTCGAAAAATTCACTATTTTTGAGTTTGGTCTTTCTTCAATAGGACTTTAACATAGGAAGAAACAAAGATTATTCATTCCCTCACTAAGGGAGATGGGTCTTTTTTTTGTCTTTTTTTTTTTTTTTTATTCTCTTTACTTGGATTGGGACTGGGACATATATAAAAAATTCAGTGTGCAAAGCAAATGAGATAGATAGATTGTTTTCAATTAGGAATACATTGAGATCATACAAAATCAGAGCTTGAAGGGGAAGTGGTTTTAATCAGAAAAGTATTCTGTCGGGATAATGATGTTAAGTTTATTTTGTATCATACAATACAATAAACGAATCCCAATTTATTTATGTGTTCGGGGGAAGCATATGGATATGCTATTCCCTTCCATAGATCTGAAAGAAAAAATACAGACAAGTACGATATCTCTTGGAATCCTGAATATGGTGCTACCAACAATTGTAGCAATCCGCATATGTCTCTCCCCCATCAATTGGTACTACCGGAAGTAGAAGTAATTCGAATTCCCGTATTTCTTTTATTCGATAATAAATGTGAAACGACAAAGGAAAGAAATAAGGATTCCCCGCGTATAATTAGATTCTGCTCCAGGTCCCCTCCTCTTCACAGAGACTAGAAGGATGAATTGAAAGATACATCCACGGGACTGACGGGGCTCGAACCCGCAGCTTCCGCCTTGACAGGGCGGTGCTCTGACCAATTGAACTACAATCCCAGGGAAATAAGGTGTACAGCATCCCTATTCTTATGATTTCATTCAAACTCTTTTTTTTTCTATTTAGAATCGCCTAGAATTCTCGTGTTATGTTATAACAGATAAATTATAACAGATAAACGAGTTCTATACACAATACACATATATCTGGACTTTACTTTAGTACTTTAGTGAGAGCAGCACGGGTTACTAGTAATGCTATTGTCTATCAAATCGTGTCAAATCGATTGCTAATCCATTTTTCAATGAAAAAAAAAGAATCTTTTTTTCTTTACTCCCTTCTTTATTTTACTCCTTTTACTCCTTTCTTTATATTTACTTTACAGATCTTGGTTTTGATATGAATCTATATCATTCAAAAGATCAGAATGATCAGAGGGAACAAAAAAAACTAAACCAAATAGGGATAGAAAAATGGATCCTTTTTCTTTATTCCTCTGTATCAGGTATCAGTCGTTTGTTTCTAGAGTACAAATTGGTTAGTTATAGTTATATAATCTCACGATGGATCGGCGAATTATTGGGCCGAGCCGGATTTGAACCAGCGTAGACATATTGCCAACGAATTTACAGTCCGTCCCCATTAACCACTCGGGCATCGACCCAGGAAGAATCCATTTTAGACTTATTGATAATCCATAAACAACTTCCTTTGGTAGTACCCTACCCCCAGGGGAAGTCGAATCCCCGTTGCCTCCTTGAAAGAGAGATGTCCTAAACCACTAGACGATGGGGGCATACCCGCCCGATCATCATCATGCTCTGAGCATAGTATGAAAAGTTTTTTGGAATTGTCAATCTAATGTAAGTCAATACAATGAATGTAATGGTGTGATTACTAGATCCGAAAAAGTTTTCTGCCTTTCGTGATTCCATAGAATTCTTGGATTCTTCATTCATGAACCATTAACCATTCTATATTTAATATTTATTATCATTATTATATATTTAATATTTATTATCATTATTATTATTATATACTATATCTATCATCTATACAATATCTATATATTGTTATATATATCTATATATTATTCTATTTTATTCTATTTTAGAATCTTTCATTATTCTATAGAATATATATTCTGTAATATGTAATATATATATATGAAATATTCAATTCTATTATGTATGTTATATTATTGATTTATATTTATTCATATATTTTATATTTATTCATATATTTATATATTCAATATTAAATATGGAAATAAAAATACATATAAATCAAGTAATGTATAATAATGGAAATGATACAGAAGTAATCAGAAGTAATAATGAAGTATAAGATCCATTCGGGGAGTGATTGGTACGCCAGAAAAGGGGTTAAACTCCATTCTTCAACTTTCACTCATCGATTCACACATTGTTAAGATGAGATATGCCTATCTCTATCTCACACGGAATTAAGAAATGATAGAAACCTTTTTTATAATTTATAAGATAAGATTTATAAGATTAAGATAAGATTTATAAGATAAGAGTTGGATTCCGGGTACGAGTCTAATCTATTCATTACATGCTTTGATGAAATATCTTAGATCTATGTCTAATTGTGTATCAATCAAATCAAGTTAATCTCGTTCTGATGGGGGTCAATCACTAAAAACAAAGCAATTGAGGTCGGTCTTGAAACAATTCATTGCAGTGATATTTATCATATTTATCAAATAAATAGAAAGTATAAAGTGAGTATTTTATCCCGGACTTCTTAACAAAAAAACAATTCTTTTTCCTGAATAAGCCACTATGCAGACATATACATATAAATATATATGATATATGTGTATATATATATCATGTATTATATACATAGGTACATGCAGTAGACTCATAGGGGTTAATGAGTCGACTCATTTAGGAATTGAATCAAATGGGCCCTTTTAACTCAGTGGTA
>JAYMFD010000905.1:27500-30000 GCA_035771175.1 Paratinospora sagittata
TATGGATTGGATTAGTCTTTCTAGTGGCTATCCTGAATTCTCTCATCTCTTGAACCTATTCGGTATTCCCGGCTCACAAAATGACCCCTCCCTCGAATCCCTTCGGGTTGTGAGACACATTAAAATTAAAATGAAATAAATAGAATCTCGAAAAAAATTGGGGGAGGGGTAAAAGTCAAACTTATTGAATGAAAAAAATGAATTCAATTAAATTGAATAATTTGATTATTAGTATTCGAAAATATTGATATTTTCGAATATAGAATTCTTAGAATATGGATATTCTAATATCTAATATAGAATATTCTAATACTATCTAATACTAATATCTAATACTAATATATTAATATTATATATAAATATTATATCATTTATTATATAATTAATAATATTTTTTATATAATTTTATATAATTATATAATATATATTATATAATATATAATATGTTTTTTATATTACATTTTTTTTTATATTACATTTATATAATATTACATTTTTTATATAATATTACATTTATATAATATATTACATTTATATAATATATTTTATACTGCATTTATATAACTATAACTACATTTATATAATATATTTTTTATATCATTATCATTACATTATCATTATATACATTACATTACATTATCATTATATAATATAATATCATTATATAATATATTTATTTATATAATTTATTTATATAAAATTTATATAATATAATTATAATAATAATAATAATAATCATATATCATATATTTATATAATATAATATATATTTATATAATATAATATATAATAATAATAATTAATAATAATAATCATATAATATAAATAATCATATATTTACATATATTTATATATATATATAATATATAATAATATAATATATAATGATTATTATATTAAATTATTGTATTATTTGTATTATTTATTATTGTTATAATTGTTATAATTATAAAAATAATTATAAAATTATAATATAATAATTGTTATAATGTTCTAATTTAGAATGTTATAATATTGTTATAATTTTATATTTATAATATGATTTTATATTTATAATTTATATTTAGAATTTATAATATGTATAATTTATAATATGGATTATATAATATGGATTATATAGATTATCTATTATAACTATAACATAGAAAATCAATATCAATATATTCTAACTTATAACATAGAGAATCATAAATCATATAAAATGGATTAATTATATAGTTTTATAGTTTATCTTATTTTTATAGTTTATCTTATATAGTTTTATAGTTTAGTTAATTATATAGGTCATATATGTTATATAATATATGTTATATTATATAATATATAATAGAGAATTCGTTATATTCATATAATATATTTCATATAATATATTATTCTATTTATATTATATTCTATTATATTCTATAATATATTCGATTTAATATATTATATTCGATTTAATATATTCGATAACTATAACTCGAATATAATTAGATTCTAATAATCATTCTAATCATTCGAATCGTCCTGAAGAGATAGTATCCAGCCCTGCACAAATATGATCCAGACATGGTATATCATATAGGTGGGGGCATACACGTGCATATCAGGAGCGAATAAAATGCGGATATGGTCGAATGGTAAAATTTCTCTTTGCCAAGGAGAAGATGCGGGTTCGATTCCCGCTATCCGCCCATGGTGAAATAATGTAATAGGACAAATGATTCGGTATAGTTGATTATGATAGTGTAGCGGTTCTATCTTCCCCCTTTTTTTCCTCCGATCCCAAAAGAAAAACGGTCATTAATTACTAGTTAACATTAACAGAGTCAGACCACCCATTTTTTTGACAAAAAACTTATTGCGGAGACAGGATTTGAACCCGTGACCTCAAGGTTATGAGCCTTGCGAGCTACCAAGCTGCTCTACCCCGCGCTGAAGAGAAGAGCTGGGAACTAATGGACAAACAAGGATTGGATGTGCCCCTCTACCATATCTATAAAAATAGAATAGCCCATTTATACAGAATGGTAAAGGGGTCCTCTATGATCGATGATCATAGAGATCAATAGAAACATGAAGGTATATTTTGATCCTTACCAACTTGATCTTGTTGCCCCCGGTAACAAACATGCATGAACCATTTCACGAAGTATGTGTCCGGATAACCCGAAATCTCGATAGTTAGCTCTTGATCTTCCAGTCGAAAAACAACGTCGATGAAGACGTGTGGGTGCACTATTGCGCGGTGGGGATTGCAATTTTCCATGAATTTCCCATTTGTCACTCAACGACGGAACTTTGTTTATTTTTGTTTTTGAGGATCGACGAATCAAATGATATTTCTGTTCTAACCTCTGCCTCTTCTTCTCCCTCTGAATCAAACTTTTCCTTGCCATAATGGTTCAGTTCCTATTATTATCAATGATACAAGTCAGATCCGAGATGTAAAAATATAAGAAGGCAGACCCCTTCTCCCTTGAACCAAATGAGATTTCGCTGATACAGCATATTTTTAAAT
>JAYMFD010000905.1:37500-40000 GCA_035771175.1 Paratinospora sagittata
ATCAAACATTCTATGATCAAAATAGAATCACCATCTATTTTGTGTGCATAGCGTTATTTTGTGTGCATAGCGTGTATACACCATACAATCGAAATGTACAAATCCCCATGTATGATTCATGAATTTGGAATAGATCTTGGGGGTTGGGGTAAGGAGTTTTTGTTGAGAAATCTGAAAATGGAACGGGATTTTTGAATTCCCATGGAACCATAATAGAAAATATGGATTCATCAGTCGATTTGTTCCAATTCATTGGTTTAATCCGGTATAGGTATAAATATCAGAAAAGAAAAGGGCGGAATCATCATCTTGACAAAATGAATAGATATATCCTTTTTTTTTCACAAAACAAAAAGGAAATGTATTTTTGTTATCCTCCGAACCTCGAAGGAAGATCTTTCTTTGATGAAAGATTTTCTATTTTTTTTTTTCTATTTATAGTTATAGTTATTATTTATAGTTATAGTTATAATAATCGATTGGTCATATCTATACTGCAATAAGATGAATATTGCAATACAATAATATGAATGTGAATGACTCGCTATTCACTCAGTTTCTGGATCATAATACTAAGATTATGTAGGAGAGATGGCCGAGTGGTTCAAGGCGTAGCATTGGAACTGCTATGTAGGCTTTTTTTGTTTACCGAGGGTTCGAATCCCTCTCTCTCCGTACCCTCACCTAACTCACGAACGTTACTAACTGCAATGTATCAAATAACAATGGGATACCATTATCCCAACAGTTAGACCCTTCTTTGATATGGATTCTCTATTCCTAATTTGAATTGCTGAGGTATGGAAAGTACGGGGAATAATGACCAACTAAGGCATGAAAATACCCCCCCCCCCGGCATTTATGATACATGAATGGAAGAAAAAAAAAATCAAGCCCCTTAGGTCGATTTACTTCGGCAAAAAGGGGACAAAATTCTCCGAACCTTTGTTATTTTAGTTCGGTTCAAGTCTGACGGGAATAATATTCTACGACTAGCAACTCATTTATTTTCAAACCGACCCACTTACTATCTATTATTTGATTGACTACTCCTTTATATTTGGATGCGTGAAGAGTTAAATGTTTTGGCAATTCTTCATGGGGGGATGAATCAAGATAATTTTGAATCAGAGCCCTCGATTTTTGTTCATCCCTTGTCGTAATAATATCTCGTGGTTTACAACGATAACTTGGTATATCTACTATATGGCCATTAATTAAAATATGCCTATGGTTAACTAATTGCCGGGCTCCGGGAATGGTCGAAGCCATACCCAATCGAAAAAGGATGTTATCCAAACGCATTTCAAGTAATTGTAGTAAAATCTGACCTGTTGACCCTTTGGCTTTTCCAGCGATACGAACGTATTTAAGTAATTGTCGCTCCGTTAGACCATAATGAAAACGCAATTTTTGTTTTTCTTCTAGACGAATACGATATTGAGATCTTTTCCCGGAACGCGATTGATTTCTAAGATCACTTCCGGGTCTAGGCCTTTTACTAGTTAGTCCCGGTAAAGCCCCCAGACGGCGTATTTTTTTGAAACGAGGCCCTCGGTAACGAGACATAAAGACTCCTTATTTAAATTTTATTGAAATTTCATTTTACAGAAAAACCGAAATTCAGACTGAACTAAACGATAAACGAAGCGAGATCCACTGAAGTACTGTACTACAAAGAAGAATGAGAAAAATTTTATCAATATCCGTACTTTTTTGTCTATATAGTCCGTACTTTATTTGTCTATATAGGAAGTTAGGGATACTTTTCCGGATTTGTTCGGTAGAGAGCGAATTGCTCCATTATTCATAGTTGGAAGTTCTTACGCCATAATGGAGCAGTGGCCTTTGGCAAAAGGGGAACAATTTCAATATTCCGTGAAAAAAAGGAGACATTCTGAATCAATCATGTAATCAATCATGTAAAAGTAAAAAAAAGTAAAAAATCGAACAAAGCCGGCTATCGGAATCGAACCGATGACCATCGCATTACAAATGCGATGCTCTAACCTCTGAGCTAAGCGGGCTCACATAACAGAAATTGTATTGTGCATAGGAATTTAGTAAACTACCGGGCTCTTAGCTATTAGTTATTCATAAGAAATATGAATATATAAAGTAAAGAGTGGAATAGAAGTTCGAATGAATAGAATATTCTACAATCTAACAAATAACAATTAATATTACTATAACAATAACAATTAATATTACTATAACAATAACAATTAATATTACTATAACAATAACAATTAATATTACTATAACAATAACAGCTATTTTCTATAACAATAACAGCTATTTTCGATTAGAATTGAAATAAATAGAATAGAAGTTTTTTATATGATTATTTAAAATGATTATTTTAACGTTAACGATTTTTTTGTTTTTATTTATTCTATTTGATTTGTGATTTGTTCTATTTGGTGGATCATTACTCTGATTATATTTAAATTTAATTTCTTTTTTATTTTAGAATTTTCTTTATATTTTAATTTTAGAT
>JAYMFD010000905.1:45000-63677 GCA_035771175.1 Paratinospora sagittata
TGTTTTGTTTATTTTTTTTTTTTTTTTTCTTTTTGATTTCGATTTTCTTTTTTATATTCTATTTTCTTTTCTCTTATTCTTTTATTTTATTGTTCTTATTCATAACTTATTCATTATTGTTCTTATTCATAATATGATTAATATAATTATAAGCACAATGAATAATAATAATATTTTATTTATATTATATTCTAACAGATTATATATATTCTAACAGATTATATATATTCTAACAGATTAGAATTATACATAAATTATACATATTAGATATACATATTAGAATCTCTTATATTATCTATTATCCTATAATAGATCCTATAATAGTATCCTATAATAGATCCTATAATAGAATTCCTATTAATATCCATTTTTAATAATTTTTAATAAAAATTATTATTTATATTTTAATATTTAATATTAAATTTATATTTTAATATTAATTATTATTTATATACATTACATTTATTTATATATATATACATTACATTTATTTATATATATATACATTACATAATTATTATTTATATACATAATATTTATATACATAACATAATATTTATATACATAATATAATACATAATATACAATATACACAATATATATACATAATATACACAATATATACATAATATAATATACATAATATAATACATAATATAATATACATAATATTTCTTATATAATATACATTTTATATACATGTAATATATATACAGTTTATATACATATAATTATATATATAATATATATAATATATTTATTATCTATATTATATATATATTATATGATATGTCTTATTTTCTCTTTTTTGATCTTTTCTTTATTTTAGTTCAATTTTCTTTGAATTTCTATTTCATTTAGATTCAGTTTGATTGATTTTAGAATCATATATTATATAGTTATAGTTTAGATAGTTTAGAATCATACATTCTAGAAGCATTCTAGAAGATTCATTCTAAAGATTCAGACTTAAGACATAATCGAATTCTATATCAGAAATATATATATTGAATATGCAATATGCATTTTTTATATGTTATATGAAATTCGATTATGTGATGTGAAATTTGAAAAAAAAACAAAATGAATATGATATCAATATTGATATCAATATAATAAACTCCAATTTTATTGGTATATTCTTTTCATTAAGATTCAGATAGAAGAAAGAATCTTCTATTAATTAGATAGAGAAACAGAATACATTGACCGACTCGATTATTATCTCTTCCTGTTCTAGTCCTAGACTTAATAGATTGGATTCAATACGTTGAATTGTGAGGAACCTTTACATATAACTAACAACGCATAGTTCCTATCCCTCAATTACAGGCTTTGACCCTGTACTATCTTGACTGCACCCCCCCCAAAAAAATAGAATTAGAGCTCGAAATCGCGAAAAAATCATTCCAAATCCCGAGCCGAGCTTTAGTACTAGTACTCAAAACAGACCCGAAATCACTGGAAATACTTGTTAATCGAATAACAAACACCTATAAGCCCATAAAATAAAGACCATAAAATAAAGTAAGAAAAATAAAGTAAGACCCCTTCATATCAGTAAAAAAAAAAATGGAAGCAAACCCACACAACGGAGTACAGCACAGTGCTAAAGTCAGCCGAATTGTAAGTAATCCATATAAGATACTTCTAAATAAGATACTTCTAATAGAATTGCGCGTTAGAGAACGATTCGACAGACCAAATCCCAAAACAACCCAACTCATTGATTCAGATATAATCTGAGTTGTTCCTAAATCCATTAGTGTTTGCGCATCTTTCTATTTCTATGAGTTGGAGTTTTTTTGTTCTTCTGCAAAAAAGGGCGATGGGTCTGGGGATTCCTAACTCGTCCAAGTTCTCCAAACTTCTTGATCAGCATCGGTAGAATTGGAATTTGGAATGATGAGCAATTGGGTTGGGGTGGATTGGAGTTTTTTGCCGGGCTCATGTCATGATTTTGACTGAAAAAATTCACTTGGATTAGGTAGACCAAAGAAATGGAGTATCACGAACTCTTTTATCGTGGGTAGGAAAAAACAAAAAAAAGAATTCGTATGTAATTCAATTCACGCCCGAAAATGAATGAAGAGAAGAATAATGGGTTTGTTTATCCAAAATTGGAAAAATACCGATTGATTGGGTCCATTGAAATGCATTTTTTGAGTTTCATGCTCCGAACGATCCCTGTGAGCGGGCATGCGGGAATGATTCTCGATGGAGAAACCCACCGTCCACCTAAAATAACAAACAATAATGAGTAAATGATATACTCTCTATACAAATAGATTTTTTTTTGAATTTCAAATTCATTAACAATTAGGGCTATACGGACTCGAACCGTAGACCTTCTCGGTAAAACAGATCCAACTTATTATTATCGAAATGATTCGAACTGTTTCAAAGACCCAACATGCATTTTTTTTTGCATTGGGCTCTTTCATCAACTGATATAAATATCAGCGAATCCGCCATATTTTTTCTTGACAGAAAGATAACGAGATGGCTCCACATGCTCTGATTCATTATTTTATTTTGATCCAGAAGCAATACCAAAGTGTTTCAAAGAAGAGTTACCTTGACGTAGGTCTGCCTACGGTCTAGATCAACCTAAGTGAAATGGAGTCTCTATCGCTCTGCCCAAAGCGGGGCAAATATGAAACTTCATACACCTTAAAGTTCATAGGACGAAACGAGATTTTTTTTTGAGTTCCTTATACTCATTTTGCCTAGCATTGAATCGACTGGGTATTCACCTTATCA
Organism: Paratinospora sagittata; assembly: GCA_035771175.1. Lineage (NCBI taxonomy): Eukaryota > Viridiplantae > Streptophyta > Magnoliopsida > Ranunculales > Menispermaceae > Paratinospora > Paratinospora sagittata. Next base: position 47,764 of record JAYMFD010000905.1, read on the forward strand.
ATTAGCAAATCACTGCTGGGTTCTATTCGGCGCCTAAAAAGATTGGCACCCGAATTTGACCAATCAAATATTTGTCAGGCTATTGTTCTCTTGTCCCCTCGAATTCATGGAGTAAGACATCGATTTCTCAATCTCAATAAGATAAATTCTGTTGATTGTGTGATGGACTCCCCTGAAAAAACATTGGCGCGCGTGTAAACGAGGTGCTCTACCAACTGAGCTATAGCCCTTGCTTTGTTTTTGTGATAAATATTTTAATCTGTAGAGAATTTCTTGTCAAGATGAATATTTCATGATCCGACAAAGACAATCCGACAAAGACAAGCTTCTGATCTGTTTCCTGTCAAGGATAAGTATTGCTTACAAGGATAAGTATTGCTTATAAGTAAGATTCTATCTATAATCCATCAATGTGACAGGTTCCTTTTGTTTCTCTTTGTGATGATAAATGACCTACTTAACCCAGTGGTTAGAGTATTGCTTTCATACGGCAGGAGTCATTGGTTCAAATCCAATAGTAGGTAGAACTTATTAGATACCATTGATTGCGGTATCTAATATTTCTACCCACTTTCCTTTTTTATTGATTTGTTATCTTTTCCATACCCCCACTATTCTATTCGTATTCTATTCGTATTCTGTATTCTATATGAATGAATATGAATGAATTTCTTTTATTTTCTTTTATTTTTTTTGTTGCATCAGAATCCGATTCAACTGGATTCTATTCTATCGGCAAAACCAAAATAGGGGGTCTAACCAGAACCTCTTTTGATTATTCGGACGCACCAAACTAGTTAAGAAATTGCATTGATAGCCTCTACTCGCGTCCTAGCTCGTCTGAGAGCTAAATTCGCCTCAATTGTTTGTCTTTGCCTTCAGCTTTACTCAAGTTAGCTTCAGCTATTTCAAGAGTTTGCTGAGCTTCTTGCGGATCAATGTCACTACCCCTCTCCACATCATTTACTAAAATGGTTATCTCATTATTGCCTATTCTAGCGAAACCGCCCATCAGGGCCATTGTTAACCATTGGTCGTTAAGACGTATTCTCAAAATACCTATATCTAAAGCCGTGGCAATAGGGGCGTGATTTGGTAATACACCAATTTGGCCACTATTAGTAGATAAAATGATTTCTTTCACTTCTGAATCCCAAACAATTCGATTAGGAGTCAGTACACATAAATTTAAGGTCATTTCTTCAATTGCTCTCCCCGTCTAAGTTTATAGCCTTCGCGGTAGCTTCATCGATGTTACCCACCAAATAAAAGGCCTGCTCAGGAAGACCATCTAATTCTCCAGAAAGGATCAGTTGAAACCCCCTAATTGTTTCTGTTAGACCAACATATTTTCCTGGAGAACCGGTAAATACTTCTGCTACGAAGAAGGGTTGTGATAAGAAACGCTCAATTTTTCGTGCTCTTGCTACGGTTAAACGATCCTCTTCGGATAATTCGTCCAACCCAAGGATAGCTATAATGTCTTGAAGTTCTTTGTAACGTTGTGAAGTTTGCTTAACTCTTTGCGCGGTTTCATAATGTTCCTTACCAACAATCCGAGGTTGGAGCATAGTTGACGTTGAATCTAAAGGATCTACGGCTGGATAGATACCCTTGGCAGCGAGTCCTCTTGATAGTACGGTAGTAGCATCTAAATGTGCAAATGTCGTGGCAGGGGCGGGGTCGGTCAAATCGTCCGCAGGTACATAAACTGCTTGAATAGAAGTTATGGATCCCTCTTTGGTAGAAGTAATTCTTTCTTGCAAAGAACCCATTTCTGTACTAAGAGTAGGTTGATAACCTACAGCAGAAGGCATTCTGCTAATAAAGCGGAGACTTCGGATCCTGCTTGGACGAAACGAAAAATATTGTCAATAAATAGAAGTACGTCTTGTTCATTAACATCCCGGAAATATTCCGCCATGGTTAGGGCAGTCAAACCAACTCTCATCCGAGCTCCCGGAGGTTCATTCATCTGACCATAGACTAGCGCTACTTTGGATTCTACAATATTTTGTTCATTAATCACTCCAGATTCTTTCATTTCCATGTAAAGATCGTTTCCCTCACGAGTACGTTCGCCAACTCCGCCAAATACGGATACGCCACCATGAGCTTTGGCAATGTTGTTGATCAATTCCATGATGAGCACTGTTTTACCCACTCCAGCTCCCCCGAATAGTCCGATTTTTCCTCCACGGCGATAAGGGGCTAAAAGATCCACTACTTTAATTCCTGTTTCAAAAATCGATAATTTTGTATCTAACTGTATAAAGGCAGGCGCGGACCTATGAATAGGAGATGTTGTGCGACTATCTACAGGACCCAAATTATCAACAGGTTCTCCAAGAACGTTGAAAATGCGTCCGAGAGTTGCTCCACCGACTGGAACACTTAGAGGAGCTCCCGTGTCAATCACTTCCAGTCCTCTCATCAGACCATCTGTCGCACTCATAGCTACAGCTCTAACTCGATTATTTCCTAATAATTGCTGTACCTCACAAGTTACATTAATTTGCTGGCCGACAGTATCTTGACCTTTCACTACCAAAGCGTTGTAAATATTAGGCATCTTTCCTGGTGGAAAGACTACATCCAGTACCGGACCAATGATTTGCGCAATACGCCCCAGGTTTTTTTCTTCAAGTGCGGAAACCTCAGGACCAGAAGTAGTAGGATTGATTGTCATAATAATAATAAAATTAAATATGTCGAAATTCTTTTTTCAAACTGAATTAAAAAATGTCCAATAGCAAATTGATCGGTTAATTCAATAAGAAATGGAGTTAGTACTCGATTTCGTTGGTACCACCCAACCGAATCCAATTCAATTGTTTACTCATTCAATGAGTCAATTTTCAACCAACCCATTTTTTTTTTCAAAATATCAAAATATTAAAGTAGATGAATAAGAATCATGAAGAAGTCTTTGATTTCTCTATCATTATAGACAATCCCGCCCCTATTTTCTAAGGCATGGAATATTTAGGAATTTGAACCTGAACTCTATTTATGATTCATTATTCTTATGATATTTATATATTATATTGTTTTTTATGTTATGGCATTTTATGGCATTGGCTGTTTGTTGTTTCTTATTTCAGCATATCGATTTCCGCCTATTCTTTTGTATACCCTTTCATGGATAAATTCCGCATATTTTCACATCTAGGATTTACATATACAACTACAACATATATCACTGTCAAGAGTGAATTTCTTATTATTTAGAAATTTAAGAAGCGATTCGAAAATTGAAAAAAAAAACACACACAAGGATTGGGTTGCGCCATACATATGAAAGGGTATACAATAATGATGTATTTGGCGAATCAAATACCATGGTCTAATAACGAACCGAACCATTCTGATTAATTGATAATATTAGTTGATAATTTTTTGAAAGATTCCTGTGAAATGTTTCATTAACGCCTAATCCATGTCGAGTAGACCTTATCGTTGTGAGAATTCTTAATTCATGAGTTGTAGGGAGGGACTTATGTCACCACAAACAGAGACTAAAGCAAGTGTTGGATTCAAAGCTGGTGTTAAAGATTACAAATTGAATTATTATACTCCTGACTATGTACCCAAAGATACTGATACGCTAGCAGCATTCCGAGTAACTCCTCAACCTGGAGTTCCGCCTGAAGAAGCGGGGGCTGCGGTAGCTGCCGAATCTTCTACAGGTACATGGACAACTGTGTGGACCGATGGACTTACCAGTCTTGATCGTTACAAAGGACGATGCTACGACATTGAGCCCGTTGCTGGGGAAGAAAATCAATATATTTGTTATGTAGCTTACCCCTTAGACCTTTTTGAAGAGGGTTCTGTTACTAATATGTTTACTTCCATTGTGGGTAATGTTTTTGGGTTCAAAGCGCTACGCGCTCTACGTCTGGAGGATCTGCGAGTTCCTACTGCTTATATTAAAACTTTCCAAGGCCCGCCTCATGGCATCCAAGTTGAAAGAGATAAATTGAACAAGTATGGTCGTCCCCTATTGGGATGTACTATTAAACCAAAATTGGGATTATCCGCTAAGAACTACGGTAGAGCTGTTTATGAATGTCTTCGCGGTGGGCTTGATTTTACCAAGGATGATGAGAACGTGAACTCCCAACCATTTATGCGTTGGAGAGACCGTTTCCTATTTTGCGCCGAAGCACTTTATAAAGCACAGGCCGAAACAGGTGAAATCAAAGGACATTACTTGAATGCTACGGCCGGTACATGCGAAGAAATGATGAAAAGGGCTGTATTTGCCAGAGAGTTGGGAGTCCCTATTGTAATGCATGACTACTTAACGGGAGGATTCACCGCGAATACTACCTTGGCTCATTATTGCCGAGATAATGGTCTACTTCTTCACATCCACCGCGCAATGCATGCAGTTATTGATAGACAGAAGAATCATGGTATGCATTTCCGTGTACTAGCTAAAGCGTTACGTATGTCCGGTGGAGATCATATTCACGCTGGTACCGTAGTAGGTAAACTGGAGGGGGAAAGAGAAATCACCTTGGGCTTTGTTGATTTACTACGCGATGATTTTATTGAAAAAGACCGCAGCCGCGGTATTTATTTCACTCAAGATTGGGTCTCTTTACCAGGTGTTCTGCCTGTGGCTTCAGGGGGTATTCACGTTTGGCATATGCCTGCTCTGACCGAGATCTTTGGAGATGATTCCGTACTACAATTCGGTGGAGGAACTTTAGGACACCCTTGGGGAAATGCACCGGGTGCTGTAGCTAACCGAGTAGCTCTAGAAGCGTGTGTACAAGCTCGTAATGAAGGACGTGATCTTGCTCGTGAAGGTAATGAAATTATCCGTGAGGCTAGCAAATGGAGCCCTGAACTAGCTGCTGCTTGTGAGGTATGGAAGGAGATCAAATTCGAATTTGAAGCAATGGATACTTTGTAATCCAGTAATTACCGCTCGTTTCCTTAATTGAATTACAATTAAACTCGGCCCAATCTTTTACTAAAAGGATTGAGCCGAATAAACAATGAGGTTCCTAATTCATATATATTGCGTAAGCATAAATAATAAACATTCTAAAATAAATAGAATAACAATAACAAAATATAATATAAAATATATTATATATATATCTATATATTCTATATATATTCTATATATATCTATATATATATATATAAAGTAAAATATATAAAGTAAAATATATAAAATATATATATATAAAGTATAGTAGTATATAAAGTATATAGTAGTATATAAAGTATAGTAGTATAGATATAGTAGTATAGACTTGATCTAGATCTACACGATCTAGACTACAAGATTTAAGACTAAACAACTCAATTGTTGTATCCATAATTAATCCTATGGATCCTTAGGATTGGTGGTTTTTTTATATCCCGTAGTTTCGGCCTTGGCTCGAGCCAAGGATCCCAAACAACGCCTTCGAATCATCCTGTATATTGTCCTTTTCCTTCCGGGTTGCATGCGATAGAAACTTATCTTATTATTCTACGAAATTATACGAAAATCCATTTTTCATATCATAGAAGAGAACAAATATTTATCTTTTCGATGAGAATTTGTACACGGCACGGGCGAAGCCTCCCTTTATATTTCTAATTGAAGAAAGGGTTCCATCATATATCATATATAGTGAAGTGAGACCCCGATTCCCACAAAAGAGAACTCTTTCTTTCAATACTCATATGTAGTTAATGATCCTAGTGATTGGATCTATATGCTTATTCCCAGGGGAAATATTCATATTCAAATGATTCTTCATCCAATGACTATTCATCTATTGTATTATTGTATATTCATTCAAATAGGGGGCAGGAAGGCTCTATGGAAAAATGTTGGTTCAATTCGATGTTGTCTAACGACGAGTTAGAACGCGGGTGTGGGCTAAGTAAGGCCAGTATTGGTCCTATTGGAAATACTAATGGAAGTGAAGACCCCGTTATAAATAATATAGATAAAAACATTCATAGTTGGGATGATAGTGACAGCTCTAGTTGCACTAATGTTGATCATTTATTCGGTGTCAGAGACATTCGGAGTTTCATCTCTGATGACACTTTTTTAGTTAGGGATAGTAATGGTGACAACTACTCCATATATTTGGATATTGAAAATCAGATTTTTGAGATTGACAACGATCGTTCTTTTTTGAGTGAACTAAAAAGTGATTTTTCTAGTTATCTAAATTCTAGTTATCGGAATAATGGGTTTCAAAGTGACGAGCACGGCTATGATCGTGACATGTATGATAGTAAATATAGTTGGAATAATCACATTAATAGTTGCATTGACAGTTATCTTCATTCTGAAATCGATATTGATAGTTCCATTTTAAGCGGTAGCGACAATTACAGTAAGAATTACATTTATAGTTACATTTGTAGTGAAAGCGTAAATAGTATTGACGGTGGGAGTTCCAGTATAAAAACTAGCGCAAATGGAAGTGATTTCAATATCAGAGGAGGCTATAATGATCGCGATACAAATGATATAAATCAAAAATACAAGCATTTGTGGGTTCAATGCGAAAATTGTTATGGATTAAATTATAAGAAATTTTTTAGGTCAAAACTGAATATTTGTGAACAATGTGGATATCATTTGAAAATGAGTAGTTCAGATAGAATCGAACTTTCGATTGATCCGGGCACTTGGTATCCTATGGATGAAGACATGGTTTCTATAGACCCCATTGAATTTCATTCGGAGGAGGAACCTTATCAGGATCGTATTGATTCTTATCAAAAAGAAACAGGATTAAGTGAAGCCGTTCAAACAGGCATAGGTCAACTAAATGGTATTCCCATAGCAATTGGGGTTATGGATTTTCAGTTCATGGGGGGCAGTATGGGATCCGTAGTCGGCGAGAAACTTACCCGTTTGGTCGAGTATGCTACTAATAGATCTCTTCCTCTTATTATAGTGTGTGCTTCCGGAGGAGCACGCATGCAAGAAGGGAGTTTGAGCTTGATGCAAATGGCTAAAATATCTTCTGCTTTATATAATTATCAATCAAATAAAAAGTTATTCTATGTATCAATCCTTACATCTCCTACAACCGGTGGAGTGACAGCCAGTTTTGGTATGTTGGGAGATATCATTATTGCCGAACCGAATGCCTACATTGCATTTGCGGGTAAAAGAGTCATTGAACAAACATTGAATAAAACAGTACCTGAGGGTTCACAAGTAGCTGAGTATTTATTCCATAAGGGCTTATTCGATCCAATCGTACCGCGTAATCTTTTAAAAGGTATTTTGAGTGAGTTATTTCAGCTTCACGGTTTTTTTCCCTTGAATCAAAATTCAATCACGTAGAGCATTCAATTGAGTTATTTGTGGAGAATAGGTATTTCGTTTATCTTATTCTTATCGGAATAAAAAAAATCACTAAAAGAAAATGAATATTGTAGAAAGGATCAGAAGTTTCGGATAATGACTTTTTATTATTTCCTCTGGATCCAGTTTCTAGCTACCTATATTCCTGATTCCTAATCAGGAATACTCTTATAGTATATAGTATAAAGAATTAAAGAGTGAATTCTTCCTTCTCGAAATTAGGAAAATAAAAAGAATTTTATGTTCCCTTCTTACATATTTATATTCTATATTACATATTTATATTCTATATCTAGTATCTAGAATAATTCAAATATAGAAAAAAATCGAAAATCGAAATCTTTTATATATCCCCTGAGAACTCCCGTTTTCACTAAGAATCCTTGTTTGGTCAGATTCGTTAGAATCCTTTGACAACTTTTAAGAAACTCTTTTCTTTATTTCAAATTTCATTTCGTTTTTTATTTTATTTTTTATTAGATTAGAATTCGAAAATTCGAAGATAAGGACAGGACAAAGAGAACAAGAATAATAAAGTGGATTGTCATATACATAAATTGTCATATACATAATAATATGTATGTCATATACATATATTTCACGTATTCATGTATAAAACTAAATAGTTACACTTATTTAGTTCTACACTCCTTGCACCTATTATTATATACTTATAATGGATATACTTATTATAATATTATAATTATATTCTAAGATATCTTTAGAACAGGTACAAATATTCAATCGAGGTATCCATTCTATGACAATTCTCGACGTCCCCTCTATTTTGGTGCCTTTAGTAGGCTTAGCATTTCCGGCAATTGCAATGGCTTCTTTATCTCTTCATGTTCAAAAAAACAAGATTGTCTAGATCCGAAAATGCTTTTTTTTTTCAAGACTTAGACTTGGATCATAATACAGATATCCGTTTAGTAGAATATGATATAACATGTGACTTTTCTTCCGAACACAAATGAAAGAGCTGTTGAAAACATGACATGATAGATGGATAAATGCATTATAGCTCTTTTCAACTAGATTGACGGAGGTTTGAAATGGAAAGTCAATGTATCCATATGTATGTGGATATCCATAGTGAGATCATATAAAGGGGATGCTCTTTTTTTTATATCTAATAACCGATTCGATGAACTACTTCTAATGGTTCACATCATAATAGTGCTAGTTGATGAGAGTTACTTCGGAAACAAACAAAAAGCAAAGTCAAATTCATTTGGGTTATTCTCTCAATTCCAATAAAATATAACTGGATCTAATATGAACTGGCGATCGGAACGTATATGGATAGAACTTAAAACGGGGTCTCGAAAAACAAGTAATTTCTGCTGGGCCTGTATCCTTTTTTTAGGTTCACTAGGATTCTTATTGGTTGGAACTTCTAGTTATCTTGGTAGGAATCTGATATCCTTATTTCCGTCTCAACAAATCTTTTTTTTTCCCCAAGGGATCGTAATGTCTTTTTATGGTATCGCAGGTCTGTTCATTAGCTCCTATTTGTGGTGCACAATTTCGTGGAATGTGGGTAGTGGTTATGATCGATTCGATAGAAAAGAGGGAATAGTGTATATTTTTCGTTGGGGATTCCCTGGAATAAATCGTCGCATCTTCCTTAGATTCTTTATGAGAGATATCCAATCCATTAGAATGGAGGTTAAAGAAGGTCTTTATTCTCGTCGTGTCCTTTATATGGAAATCAGAGGCCGGGGGGCCATTCCCTTGACTCGTACTGATGAGAATTTGACTCCACGAGAAATTGAACAAAAAGCTGCTGAATTGGCCTATTTCTTGCGCGTACCCATTGAAGTATTTTGACATGAAAGAATGAATGCTTTCTCATCATTAGGGAAGGAACTCAAGAATCCTCTTTGTTATATAACTTAACTGAAGTTCAGAACGCTGATTTGAGCAAAAGCAGACGTGTATAGAACAACCAGAAAACGAAGTGGTTTTTGGCCACCAAAAAGATTTTTTAGGTGTATTAGGCATATGTAAAATAAATCAACTCTTTCATAATAGTCAAAAGTCTACTAAATATGGATTCATCACATATATCACATATATTAATATATTAGATATATTAGATTAGTATATTAGAACAGTTCAGTCTACAGAATTCATTTTTGAAGGTCCAATAGAATATTTTGAACTGATCTGTTAGATATAGATGGATCATATCTAGTAAATTACCTCCCCTTTTTTTTCAATTGATGTTTTGTTTCTTTAATTTAGTATATTATCCTTTCTTTTGCTTTGCCCTTTGATGATCAAATAATTGGATTTCTTATAACTATAACCATTCCCTTTATCTTTTTTTTTGCTACTCATTTTTTTTTCATCATCACATCCATATTTTTCCGAAATTTCCCTCAATTCTTCTTGGGTTATGAGTAGCTGGCGAAACTAAACTTTTCGAAATAATTATCCATAGCTTGTTCTACAACTCATGTTTCATAGAGATCTCAGATCGGATAGAGTCGACGAATGCAGTGGTTTATTAACAATTGCACAGATTCAAAATGCCAAAAAAGAAAAAAAAGAAAGCATTCACCCCCCTTCTATATCTTGCATCTATAGTGTTTTTGCCCTGGTGGATCTCTCTCTCATTGAATAAGTGTCTGGAATCTTGGGTTACTAATTCGTGGAATACTAAGCGATCCGAAACTTTTTTGAACGATATTCAAGAAAATGGCGTTCTAGAGAAATTCATAGAATTAGAAGAACTATTCCGTTTGGACGAAATGATAAAGGAGTACCCGGAGCCACATATGCAAAAGCTTCGTATAGGAATCCACAAAGAAACGATACAATTGGTCAAGATGCACAATGAGGGTCATATCCATACCATTTTACACTTCTCGACAAATATAATCTGTTTCGCTATTCTAAGTGGTTATTCTATTCTGGGTAATGAAGAACTTCTCATTTTTAATTCTTGGGTTCGAGAAGTTCTTTATAACTTAAGTGACACAATAAAAGCTTTTTCTATTCTTTTATTAACCGATTTATGTATCGGATTCCACTCGCCTCATGGTTGGGAACTAATGATTGATTCTGTCTACAAAGATTTGGATTTGCTCATAATGAGCAAATTATATCTGGTCTTGTTTCCACTTTTCCAGTCGTTCTAGATACAATTTTAAAATATTGGATCTTCCGTTATTTAAATCGTCTATCTCCGTCACTTGTAGTGATTTATCATTCAATGAATGACTAAAGAATGATCCACTGATATGAACCCAATCCTAATGTTTGGTACTTCGTACATAAACAAACCATTCAAAATCTTATTCACTTTTTCTTTATATTTCTACCCATCCAGGAGATTCTTCCTGGAATCCAGGAAGATTTTTCCAGTAAAATAGCGGAATCGTGGATAGGGAACTCTATTAGCAACCTACCTAATTTATTGTAGAAATTTTGGGATCAATGATTGGACTATGCAAAATAGAAATATCTTTTCTTGGATAAAGGAACAGATGACTCGATCCATTTCCGTATCGATCATTATATATGTAATAACTCGGACATCTATTTCACACGCATATCCCATTTTTGCACAACAGGGTTATGAAAATCCACGAGAAGCGACTGGGCGTATTGTATGTGCCAATTGCCATTTAGCTAATAAGCCCGTGGATATTGAAGTTCCACAAGCGGTACTTCCGATACTGTATTTGAAGCAGTTGTTAAAATCCCTTATGATATGCAAGTAAAACAAGTTCTTGCTAATGGGAAAAAGGGGTCTTTGAATGTGGGGGCTGTTCTGATTTTACCTGAGGGATTCGAATTGGCCCCTCCTGATCGTATTTCTCCCGAGATGAAAGAAAAGATGGGCAATTTGTCTTTTCAGAGTTATCGCCCCACAAAAAAGAATATTCTTGTGATAGGTCCTGTTCCTGGTCAGAAATATAGTGAAATCACCCTTCCTATTCTTTCCCCGGACCCCACTACTAAGAAAGACGTTCACTTCTTAAAATATCCTATATATGTGGGCGGGAACAGGGGAAGGGGTCAGATTTATCCCGATGGAAGCAAGAGTAACAATACAGTCTATAATGCTACAGCAGCAGGTATAGTAAGAAAAATTGTACGTAAAGAAAAGGGGGGATATGAAATAACCATAACGGAGGCTTCGGATGGACACCAAGTGGTTGATATTGTACCTCCAGGACCAGAACTTCTTGTTTCAGAGGGTGAATCTATCAAGCTTGATCAACCATTAACTAGTAATCCCAATGTGGTGGATTTGGTCAGGGAGATGCAGAAATAGTGCTTCAAGATCCCTCACGCGTCCAAGGGCTTTTTCTCTTCTTCGCATCTGTTATTTTGGCACAAATATTTTTGGTTCTTAAAAAGAAACAGTTTGAGAAGGTTCAATTGTCTGAAATGAATTTCTAGATACGTGAATTTAGCAACAGTAATTAAGTTGGTAAAAAAGAGCGAAATTTTTGTTCATCGATACAATTATGTATAGTCAAATAGTCCAAAAAAATATATATAATTTGGATGTGCGATAATCAAATAAATAAAATAGAATAATGGGGTTTTATTTTATTAGTCTAGAAATTGTTTACATGATATCTCATCCATCTACAGAAATCCATATTTTGTCATCCAGAAAATCGATGGATTCCCTCTCTTCTGATCTGATTCGTAATAATCATAATGTATACTATGCAAAAAAAAAGACTTTTATTATGATTACGTTGATTATGTTGACTGGATGAATTTCGAACTTTTATGTTATGGAGTGAATCAAAGTATCGTAAGAACTCGACGGGACTGCGCCCGTCGAGTTCTTACTTGTTCATGTCTACAACCCAGTTCATACGATTGCTACAGGGATGAACCCAATCCAGAATATGAACCATAAAAGAAAACACCTATTAAACCGATCACAAGAATACCGGTTACGGTACCTATTATCCAAAGAGGAATCCTTCCAGTAGTATCGGCCATTTACCCACTGCCCTCCACATTTTATCAAGTGGTCATGCTAGAGACATAAACAACAGTCATGGATATTTATGAGATGAGCTACTTCCGAATGGGATAAAAGAAAAAAATGCTTTTCTATTAATTGAAGAAATAATTGGAAAATAAAACAGCAAGTACAAAAATGAGTAATAACCCCCAGTAAAGACTGGTACGATTCAATTCAACATTTTGTTCGTTCGGGTTGGATTGTGTCATAAATCTATTATAATTCTGATTAGGTTTATCGTTGGATGAACTGCATTGCTGATATTGACCCCAAAAAAGAAACGGTAGGTACAGCCAGTCCGTGAACAGCCAACCATCTCACTGTAAAAATTGGATAGGTTCGATCTATAGTCATTGGGACCTCCTAAAAGGATCTACTAAATTCATCGAGTTGCGCCAAAGGATCAAAACGACCAGTTATTAATGGAATTCCTTGACGGCTCTCTGTAAAATATTCGTTTGGCCGAGGACTTCCAAACACATCATAAGCCAAACCCGTGCTGACGAATAACCAACCCGCAATGAATAGGGAAGGTATAGTAATGCTATGAATGACCCAGTACCGAATACTGGTAATAATATCAGCAAAAGAACGTTCTCCCGTGCTTCCAGACATACTAAGCTCCACATATTCTTGTACAGTCAAAGGTGGGATCGATTCCATCAAAGATGAGATCAATCAATGGAAACCCATTGAGATTTCATCTTTTTTTGTGAGATCGTCAATAGTGTACCGAGGGTGTTTTTAGAATATACCGACTCAGTATAGCTATCCTTCTTCTGACACAGCAACGCAATTTCAATCAATATCTAAACGAAGTGAAGTGGTACATAATCTTTTTCTTTCTTTCGTAGTACTTAATCCATGTGGAACCATATGACATTCAATAGAAAATTCCTACAATTCTGTAGTATAGAGTTTTTCATTATTAGCTTTGGACTAGAAACTAAAGATCTGGTAAAGTGTAAGTTCAACTTAGTTTCTAATTTTCTTTTTCATAAAATAAATTCATATATTCTATTTCCCAAATTTACTTAAATGCGAAGTCTAGAAACCTCTCTTCATGATTTTAGAAAGAGGTTTTTAAAAAAAGGTTTTTTGTTTTAGTCCTTTCATTTCAGGAATTGAATCGGTTAGGTTAGTAGTACAAAGTAGATAATATTCGTTAAAAGAAACAGAACAAACAATAATTGAAAGAATCAATATTCGTGAATTCGTGATGCAACCATTGTTGCATTGCATTAGAACCAAGGGTTCTTCAGGAACCAGTTACAAGGATGGGACTCCATAATACATACGGAAAACTAAGAAGATGTAGAACAAAAAAAAAAAAGAAAATGGAATTACCAATCTTATAATTGATATAAGTGTTGAACCAAAATAACAGTTTTCTTTCTTTTCTCTTTTCCTCGAGTGATCATGCAATACTTTTTTCTTCTCATTCACGATATTATGTCCAATTTAATAGAATGAACTCACTACTGAATCTTAAAATCTTAAAATAAAAGGTGTTTTCTAATTTTAGAATATAAGGTTGTTCGTTCAAAAATGGAAAAAAGCAATAAAATCAAATAATAAATTATCAAAATCTTCCAATTTTCTTCCATAGTGGTTCAAAGAAAGTTTCATTTGTGAATGAAGTTCCAAGACAAAACAAAATTCGTATTAATATTCTATTACTTTAGTCAAGAGTTGTTTAATAAATTTGTTGATTCGGAATCATGGGATCAGTAGATATCACAGATGATGAATCCGTTTTTTTTTGTCACTCTATCTTTGTTTGTGCAGTCTATACTAAATAGAGACTGATAAATCAAAAACTCTCAATTGGGACTGATCCTTTCAATTGGTCTTTTTGCTTATCCTCATATCTTTCAAAAAAAGGAAACTTAGGTAAGTGCTTCATAAACATATGTATAAAAAAAATGCATCTCATTTAGCTCCTTCATGCCTACTATAACTAGTTATTTCGGTTTTCTACTGGCGGCTTCAACTATAACCTCAGTTCTATTTATTGGTTTGAGCAAAATACGACTTATTTGAAATTCATTGAATGAACAATTCATAAAACAAAAAATAATAAATGTTTCTGTGAGATTCCAGGTAATCTATAATTCTTGTCTGCATCAATTAATAATGAATTCTTGATTATTGAGATTCATAGGAGATCGGATTAATACTTAGGGATAGATATTACCTCCTCTTTTTACCTTACCTTTTTCAAACAAATTGAAATGATTGAAGTTTTATTATTTGGAATCGTGCTGGGTCTAATTCCTATTACTTTGGCTGGATTATTCGTAACTGCATATTTACAATACAGACGCGGTGATCAACTGGAACTTTAATTTGAATTAAGTAACATCTCTTTTTTTTTATTGACCTCCTGCGGATTAAGAAAAGGAGGTCAAATTTTGGTTCGGATTGCTGTTCAAGTTAGTAAAGTTATTTCATTCTAATTCAACCTAAGAAGGCCGGAATCACGCTCTGTAGGATTTGAACCTACGACATCGGTTTTGGAGACCCACGTTCTACCGAACTGAACTAAGAGCGCTTTCTTACTATGACTATGTGTGACAATACATAGATAAGATCATAAAGAAAAGGATTCTTTTTGTACCTCCAAATACAGCTTGTATGCATATGGTTTTATAAACTCAAATATTCTATAGGTCCAATTTCAATTGAGATCGATTGATTCTTTGTTACTGCCCATAGGAGAAGTAATAGGTAGGGATGACAGGATTTGAACCCGTGACATTTTGTACCCAAAACAAACGCGCTACCAAGCTGCGCTACATCCCTTTCACTTTCAATAGGTCTACAGTGTCATTGTAGAAAATCCCTATCTTGTTTTCCACATCATTCTTTCCTCTATATCATTCTTTCCTCTATTTATAATTTATATATATTTATATACATAATTATATATTTATATACATAATTATATATTTATATACATAATATATAAAATATACATAATATATAAATAATACATAATATATAAATAATATATAATATACATAATATATATACATATACATAATTATACATATACATAATATATAAAATACATATACATAATTATACATATACATAATATATAAAATACATAATAATAATATATATAATATATAAAGTATATAATATATAAAGTAAAGAAATTATACATAATATCTTATTTTTTTTGTCTCATATAACCTCATATAACATATACAAACATATACATATAACATATATAACATAAATATATAATTAACCATATATAACATAAACATATAATTAACATAAACATATAATAACATAAACATATAAAAAATAACACAATATAATATAACAATATAACAGAATAATATTAATATCTAACATAATAATCTCTAACATAATATATATATAATCATAATCATATATAATTGAATGAATATACAAAATAACTAAAATAAAAAAAAAATGCAAGAATAAAAGAAATATATAATGTATAATTAATATATAGAATAATTAATATATAGAATAATATGGAATACATATTAGAATACCTATTAATAAGAAAAAAAAGATTAA
>JAYMFD010001765.1:0-7500 GCA_035771175.1 Paratinospora sagittata
CCCATGAACTATTTGTGTCAATGGATTTGTTCGATCCAAAACTTGAGATAAAGGGTGTAGGCCGAAAAATGATTCATAAGTGGTTGTTACTGGAGTTGAAGTTACCAAATTTTGCGGAGTCGGCATCAATTTATGCCTAATTGCTCCACATATAGTTCCTCGAACCGCATTTTCTAACCGACCTAGAGCCAATCCGAATTGATCTTGTAACAGATCTGCTACAGAACGAATACGTTTATTTTTCAAGTGATTCATATCATCAAGTGTACCCATTCCAAATTTCATTCCGATCAAATGATCCGCAGCTGCCAATATATCTCGCGGTAACAAAAATGTAATGTTCTGAGGTATATCAAGATTCAGTCTTCGGTTAATATTTCGTCGACCAATCCTTCCTAATTCACATCTTTGTTGAAAAAATTTCTTTTGTAATTCCTTACATAAGGATTCAGAAAATACCGGATCCCCGCCCACACAAGCAAATTGTTGATAAAACTCCAAAATGGCATTTTCTTTTGATCCAATCTTTTTTTTCTCCTTATCATTTGAGAAAGACAAGAAAATCTCAGGGTAGCAAACATTATCTATTATTTCTCTTAGATTCGAACCCATAGCTGATGATAGAACTAGAATAGATATTTTTTGTTTCCTACTCACACGCGCCCATATCCTTGCTTTTGTATCAATTTCTAATTCTGATCTTCCTCCCCAATCTGATATTATGGTACCGGCATAAACCGAAATTCCGTTATGGTCCAATTCTGAACGGTAATAAATACCTGGGCTTTGCAATATTTGATTGATCACAATTCTGTATATTCCATTTACTATAAAGGTTCCGAGGGAATTCATTAGAGGAATGTTTCCAATAAATATGGTTTGTTGTTGTATATCCCTACCGGTTTTCCAAATTAATCCCGCGGGTACATATAATTCAGAAGAATATGTGAGTGATTCATACACAGCATCCCGCTCTTTTATCAAGGGTTCTACCAATTGATATGTTTCCACAAATAATTGAAATTCCATTTCTTGATCTGTATCTTCAATTTTTGGAAACTTAGAAAGTTCTTCCGTCAAGCCCCGATCAATGAACCCACGAAATCCCTCAAATTGTATCTGACTAAAACCAGGTATTGTAAACATTCCCCCATTTCCGTCCCCGAACATCTTTAGTTTCCCATTTATCGAAAAAATCCCATTCATTGGCTCATTTTTCATCGAACCATACGGATCGCTCTAGCAATGATGGAATGTATATTCTGTTTACTGAATCACATGAAAATTTATCTAACTCCATTGTATGAAATACGTATGAGCGAAGGAATACAGAGAATTTTCTACTCACTACTCAAATTCTAATTTGCATCAGATACAAGTGGAAATGAAGTGAGAAAATATTTCGGGAAACAAAATTCGGCCAATTAAAAACTTATGGAGTGTTGTACTTATGGAGTGTTGTATAGAATATCAAACATAATCCAATTTCTACATATTATTATTATGATATTACGATCCGATTGGGTACCAGAAAAGTAAATGTATTCGGGATTTGATCTGTTCGTTATGAATGAGATAAAGACAGAAAAGACAGAATAATCAGGAGACATTATAGAGTTCATTTTTACTTTTTTCTTTGAATCTTTTTTGTTTTGCGGATTCCATCGTTCAAAAATGATTCGCAGCGAAGAGAAATATTCTTATCCATTTGTTAGTCTAATTCGTGGAATACCATTGAAGTGCGGAAGAGGAGTTTTTTTTATTAATTTTAATTAAAATTAAGCACACACGGATAGAGCTATCTAGCTATCTGCGTATCGCCTAGTTCTACTTGGGGCAACATAGACCATGCTATATCATAATTTCTATTTGATATTCAATAGATTCAAAAGAAAATTGGAGTACGATAATTCCACTAATTCCCTACGGGTATATGCATATATAGATATATAGATAAGATGATAAGATGCCGAATTAGTTATTAGTTATATCTGTGTAACAATTTCTGTTCTGGGGTTTACATATACACATAATTGTTGTTATAATTGAAATTGAAAAAAAGGATTGATTAGTAAAAAAAAAGAATGGATACTGATTAGTTGTGTAGCAATGTCATTTTCTTATGAAAGTGAGGATAAGGAAAAGCAATTTGAGATCCAAGAGCCTTTCATGAATTATACAGTGAATAGTTAATGGTTCAATTTTCTCCCGAATTCTTTATTCTGTGACCGAAAATCCACATTTTTCTCTCAATTTTCAATATTTCAATATAAAATAAATATAAATAATATAAATAAAATAATAAATAAAAAAAGCAAGTTTTTAGGGCTTTGTATGTTTTGAGATTTGAGATACTATACAATTAATCGAAAAAAATCAACCGACTCCAATCAAACAAAAGAGGAGGGATTTTTTTATTTATTTTTCAGTTTATTAGGAAGGGGATAAGGAAACCGGAATTCAAGAGGATGCAAATCCAATCAAACCAGGATTGATTAAGTAACCCCCCCACAAAAGGGGGAATATTTCCATCTATTTTGCATAGTTTTGGCGGCATGGCCGAGTGGTAAGGCGGGGGACTGCAAATCCTTTTTCCCCAGTTCAAATCCGGGTGTCGCCTGATCAACAAGAAACTCAAAATCCCTTATTCTTTCTGCTGATAGAAATCGCCCAATTCTTGCCCATCAGAAGCAGAAGACTCGGACTATCAATACTTTCTGGATTTCCCTCCAGTACTAGTGTCTACTGACTGGGTCTTGAGTTAGATTAGAATAGTCGAATGGGAAATAAAATGAATAGTCTTTATCATATATTGTTATGCCTTTTGGAGGGGCAACAACAGAAAAAACGGGTCTTACTATTCCTACATGTTCCATTAATATTAATAACATTCCCTTGAGAATTCCAAGAGAATAACTGCGTATCTTGCTTGTGCTTAATGCTTTCCGATTCTACCAGATATAGGGACTTTTTATGGGTGGATTGGGGGGGTTGGTTCATCAATAACCTTCGGGCAGAATTCCTTTTTGACTCTGCACTATTAATTCCACTATTATTAGTGATCAATAATGGAATAATTTCTTCATATTCATAGAGATAGGGGACATAATTCATATGGATATAGTAAGTCTTGCTTGGGCTGCTTTAATGGTAGTTTTTACATTTTCGCTTTCACTCGTAGTATGGGGAAGAAGTGGACTTTAAAGACACTACAAAGACACTACTAATTAAATTGAGTAACAAAACTGTATCAATTATTTCAGATATCGTTCTGCAAATCGTTTTTAAATACAAATATATACATTTCAAAATTCCACCTAACCTAAATCAAAAAAATAATAAATTTTGATGAATTAGCTGTTACTAGAATTCTATATGGACATTACAATGAGGAGCAACTGAACCCCCTTTTCCTTTTTTATTTGAATTTGATTTGTTTCCCTCTCTACTGTTCAGGGAGGAAGTTGTTCTATTATTACGTGGCTGTGTATTTTCTAGCGAGAGCAACTAGAGTCATTGTCCAAGGTAGTACTACGCATAATAAGATCTTGATAAGATCTTTTGTTAGGCGATTTACATATTCTATTGCACACTTACCTTTGTTTTAGACACCCCTAGAAATATATTTATGCTTTATTCACTCACTTCATATCATAGTTCAAGCGTTAAAAATGGGTAGGGTAGAATCCACTACTCTTTTTCCAAATCCGAAGAATTTATCCTTGGGTCATCTGAAAACGGATCAATCAACTACTCCCTCGGAATGCTAAAAAAAAGGATCTTCTTTTATTTCTTTTATCTACTTCTTTTATTTCTTTTATCTATATAGTATTGATATATTCTATTATTTATTATTTTATTGTATTGATAGTATTGATATATTCTTATTCTATTGAATTTATTCTTATATTATATATATTCTATATATATATATTGTAATATTCTATATATATATATTGTAATATTCTATATATATATATTGTATTGCCCATACTATGATCTTCTTCCATTGATTTGATTGTTCTGACGGATCCCGGCCCGGGATCCATATTGGATATAATAATAAGAAACCTAGTAAACCGCAAAACATAAGAATAAAAGTTTACATTCGATTATCTTGGACTGATCGTAATCACTACAAATCAAATGGATGTAATAAAGAACTAGGACTGGGGTGCTATTTATATGTACATTATATATATGTAATTTGTAATTTTTATGTACATATACGAGGATATATTTTGTATTTGTAGATTGATCCTTATTAACATATTCAATTAAGCCTATATCTTTATACAATTAAGCCTATATCTTTATACAATAATAGATAGTATGGTGGAAAGGTTCATATATTTCTTTCTACCATACTATCGGATCGCATAGAATGCTGATTCTAGCCCGCTCATTTCATTTAAAACGTGGAATTTGAATCAAGCTTGACTTCTTATCAATAATTGAAGAAATGAAAGGAATTCCAATTAATCATTTTGACTGACTGTTTTTACGTAAATGATAAGTAAAAAAGCCGTAGGAACTAGAATGAACAGCGCAGTAGCAATAAATGCAAGAATATTTACTTCCATAATCTTATCCTTTTTTTGCTTCACAATAACTCGGGATCTAATCCCATAGAGATGATAAATAGTTCTCCTGTAAATTCAATGGGATGAATTGCATCTTGATGATATTGAATCGGATCAATATCATGAATAACAATATCTAGGCCATCAAATCGATTCATCGTCGAGAATGGAATAGTATAACATAGGAAGATCCTTTATCCATACGGAATAAAAAATGGAATTCCTGATCCAATCAAGAATTCTGTTGAATTTATCACTCTTTTCCATTCTTTCCTTTCTATAACCTACCGGCTTCCTTATATAATCAGCCAATTGATGAGGTCTCATCTGACCCATCTTCCACTTTCATTGGTCACCAATCCAAATAAAAACCAAATAGTCGAAGTGAAATGGAAAAAAGCGGGGTTCAGTTCTAAACTAAGTTTTTTTAGATCTAATTTCCTTGGAAGACAAAGAGGTGTAAGAAAGGTGAATCTCCATTCCATATAAAAGATCTAATATTTCGAAAAATTCACTATTTTTGAGTTTGGTCTTTCTTCAATAGGACTTTAACATAGGAAGAAACAAAGATTATTCATTCCCTCACTAAGGGAGATGGGTCTTTTTTTTGTCTTTTTTTTTTTTTTTTATTCTCTTTACTTGGATTGGGACTGGGACATATATAAAAAATTCAGTGTGCAAAGCAAATGAGATAGATAGATTGTTTTCAATTAGGAATACATTGAGATCATACAAAATCAGAGCTTGAAGGGGAAGTGGTTTTAATCAGAAAAGTATTCTGTCGGGATAATGATGTTAAGTTTATTTTGTATCATACAATACAATAAACGAATCCCAATTTATTTATGTGTTCGGGGGAAGCATATGGATATGCTATTCCCTTCCATAGATCTGAAAGAAAAAATACAGACAAGTACGATATCTCTTGGAATCCTGAATATGGTGCTACCAACAATTGTAGCAATCCGCATATGTCTCTCCCCCATCAATTGGTACTACCGGAAGTAGAAGTAATTCGAATTCCCGTATTTCTTTTATTCGATAATAAATGTGAAACGACAAAGGAAAGAAATAAGGATTCCCCGCGTATAATTAGATTCTGCTCCAGGTCCCCTCCTCTTCACAGAGACTAGAAGGATGAATTGAAAGATACATCCACGGGACTGACGGGGCTCGAACCCGCAGCTTCCGCCTTGACAGGGCGGTGCTCTGACCAATTGAACTACAATCCCAGGGAAATAAGGTGTACAGCATCCCTATTCTTATGATTTCATTCAAACTCTTTTTTTTTCTATTTAGAATCGCCTAGAATTCTCGTGTTATGTTATAACAGATAAATTATAACAGATAAACGAGTTCTATATACACAATACACATATATCTGGACTTTACTTTAGTACTTTAGTGAGAGCAGCACGGGTTACTAGTAATGCTATTGTCTATCAAATCGTGTCAAATCGATTGCTAATCCATTTTTCAATGAAAAAAAAAGAATCTTTTTTTCTTTACTCCCTTCTTTATTTTACTCCTTTTACTCCTTTCTTTATATTTACTTTACAGATCTTGGTTTTGATATGAATCTATATCATTCAAAAGATCAGAATGATCAGAGGGAACAAAAAAAACTAAACCAAATAGGGATAGAAAAATGGATCCTTTTTCTTTATTCCTCTGTATCAGGTATCAGTCGTTTGTTTCTAGAGTACAAATTGGTTAGTTATAGTTATATAATCTCACGATGGATCGGCGAATTATTGGGCCGAGCCGGATTTGAACCAGCGTAGACATATTGCCAACGAATTTACAGTCCGTCCCCATTAACCACTCGGGCATCGACCCAGGAAGAATCCATTTTAGACTTATTGATAATCCATAAACAACTTCCTTTGGTAGTACCCTACCCCCAGGGGAAGTCGAATCCCCGTTGCCTCCTTGAAAGAGAGATGTCCTAAACCACTAGACGATGGGGGCATACCCGCCCGATCATCATCATGCTCTGAGCATAGTATGAAAAGTTTTTTGGAATTGTCAATCTAATGTAAGTCAATACAATGAATGTAATGGTGTGATTACTAGATCCGAAAAAGTTTTCTGCCTTTCGTGATTCCATAGAATTCTTGGATTCTTCATTCATGAACCATTAACCATTCTATATTTAATATTTATTATCATTATTATATATTTAATATTTATTATCATTATTATTATTATATACTATATCTATCATCTATACAATATCTATATATTGTTATATATATCTATATATTATTCTATTTTATTCTATTTTAGAATCTTTCATTATTCTATAGAATATATATTCTGTAATATGTAATATATATATATGAAATATTCAATTCTATTATGTATGTTATATTATTGATTTATATTTATTCATATATTTTATATTTATTCATATATTTATATATTCAATATTAAATATGGAAATAAAAATACATATAAATCAAGTAATGTATAATAATGGAAATGATACAGAAGTAATCAGAAGTAATAATGAAGTATAAGATCCATTCGGGGAGTGATTGGTACGCCAGAAAAGGGGTTAAACTCCATTCTTCAACTTTCACTCATCGATTCACACATTGTTAAGATGAGATATGCCTATCTCTATCTCACACGGAATTAAGAAATGATAGAAACCTTTTTTATAATTTATAAGATAAGATTTATAAGATTAAGATAAGATTTATAAGATAAGAGTTGGATTCCGGGTACGAGTCTAATCTATTCATTACATGCTTTGATGAAATATCTTAGATCTATGTCTAATTGTGTATCAATCAAATCAAGTTAATCTCGTTCTGATGGGGGTCAATCACTAAAAACAAAGCAATTGAGGTCGGTCTTGAAACAATTCATTGCAGTGATATTTATCATATTTATCAAATAAATAGAAAGT
>JAYMFD010001765.1:12500-20000 GCA_035771175.1 Paratinospora sagittata
TTTTTTTCCAATTTTTTGGCGGAGAGAGGGATCAAATGGTATAGTTCATTTGTTGTAGCTTGGAGGATTAGAAGCATGACTATTGCTTTTCAATTGGCTGTTTTTGCATTAATTGCTACTTCATCAATCTTATTGATTAGTGTACCTGTTGTATTTGCTTCTTCTGATGGTTGGTCAAGTAACAAGAATGTTATATTTTCCGGTACATCATTATGGATTGGATTAGTCTTTCTAGTGGCTATCCTGAATTCTCTCATCTCTTGAACCTATTCGGTATTCCCGGCTCACAAAATGACCCCTCCCTCGAATCCCTTCGGGTTGTGAGACACATTAAAATTAAAATGAAATAAATAGAATCTCGAAAAAAATTGGGGGAGGGGTAAAAGTCAAACTTATTGAATGAAAAAAATGAATTCAATTAAATTGAATAATTTGATTATTAGTATTCGAAAATATTGATATTTTCGAATATAGAATTCTTAGAATATGGATATTCTAATATCTAATATAGAATATTCTAATACTATCTAATACTAATATCTAATACTAATATATTAATATTATATATAAATATTATATCATTTATTATATAATTAATAATATTTTTTATATAATTTTATATAATTATATAATATATATTATATAATATATAATATGTTTTTTATATTACATTTTTTTTTATATTACATTTATATAATATTACATTTTTTATATAATATTACATTTATATAATATATTACATTTATATAATATATTTTATACTGCATTTATATAACTATAACTACATTTATATAATATATTTTTTATATCATTATCATTACATTATCATTATATACATTACATTACATTATCATTATATAATATAATATCATTATATAATATATTTATTTATATAATTTATTTATATAAAATTTATATAATATAATTATAATAATAATAATAATAATCATATATCATATATTTATATAATATAATATATATTTATATAATATAATATATAATAATAATAATTAATAATAATAATCATATAATATAAATAATCATATATTTACATATATTTATATATATATATAATATATAATAATATAATATATAATGATTATTATATTAAATTATTGTATTATTTGTATTATTTATTATTGTTATAATTGTTATAATTATAAAAATAATTATAAAATTATAATATAATAATTGTTATAATGTTCTAATTTAGAATGTTATAATATTGTTATAATTTTATATTTATAATATGATTTTATATTTATAATTTATATTTAGAATTTATAATATGTATAATTTATAATATGGATTATATAATATGGATTATATAGATTATCTATTATAACTATAACATAGAAAATCAATATCAATATATTCTAACTTATAACATAGAGAATCATAAATCATATAAAATGGATTAATTATATAGTTTTATAGTTTATCTTATTTTTATAGTTTATCTTATATAGTTTTATAGTTTAGTTAATTATATAGGTCATATATGTTATATAATATATGTTATATTATATAATATATAATAGAGAATTCGTTATATTCATATAATATATTTCATATAATATATTATTCTATTTATATTATATTCTATTATATTCTATAATATATTCGATTTAATATATTATATTCGATTTAATATATTCGATAACTATAACTCGAATATAATTAGATTCTAATAATCATTCTAATCATTCGAATCGTCCTGAAGAGATAGTATCCAGCCCTGCACAAATATGATCCAGACATGGTATATCATATAGGTGGGGGCATACACGTGCATATCAGGAGCGAATAAAATGCGGATATGGTCGAATGGTAAAATTTCTCTTTGCCAAGGAGAAGATGCGGGTTCGATTCCCGCTATCCGCCCATGGTGAAATAATGTAATAGGACAAATGATTCGGTATAGTTGATTATGATAGTGTAGCGGTTCTATCTTCCCCCTTTTTTTCCTCCGATCCCAAAAGAAAAACGGTCATTAATTACTAGTTAACATTAACAGAGTCAGACCACCCATTTTTTTGACAAAAAACTTATTGCGGAGACAGGATTTGAACCCGTGACCTCAAGGTTATGAGCCTTGCGAGCTACCAAGCTGCTCTACCCCGCGCTGAAGAGAAGAGCTGGGAACTAATGGACAAACAAGGATTGGATGTGCCCCTCTACCATATCTATAAAAATAGAATAGCCCATTTATACAGAATGGTAAAGGGGTCCTCTATGATCGATGATCATAGAGATCAATAGAAACATGAAGGTATATTTTGATCCTTACCAACTTGATCTTGTTGCCCCCGGTAACAAACATGCATGAACCATTTCACGAAGTATGTGTCCGGATAACCCGAAATCTCGATAGTTAGCTCTTGATCTTCCAGTCGAAAAACAACGTCGATGAAGACGTGTGGGTGCACTATTGCGCGGTGGGGATTGCAATTTTCCATGAATTTCCCATTTGTCACTCAACGACGGAACTTTGTTTATTTTTGTTTTTGAGGATCGACGAATCAAATGATATTTCTGTTCTAACCTCTGCCTCTTCTTCTCCCTCTGAATCAAACTTTTCCTTGCCATAATGGTTCAGTTCCTATTATTATCAATGATACAAGTCAGATCCGAGATGTAAAAATATAAGAAGGCAGACCCCTTCTCCCTTGAACCAAATGAGATTTCGCTGATACAGCATATTTTTAAATAAAAATCAAATAAATTAACCAAATTTGCCTGATGTGGAGGCAATCAAAAAAGCTGCATAAGTGAATATATAACCTACAGAAAAGTGGGCTAATCCAACCAATCTTGCTTGTACAATGGACAGAGCCACTGGTTTATCTCTCCATCGAATCAAATTAGCCAAAGGTGTACGTTCATGAGCCCATGCTAAAGTCTCAATTAATTCCTGCCAATATCCACGCCAGGAAATTAAGAACATAAACCCGGTCGCCCAAACAAGATGTCCAAATAGGAACATCCACGCCCAGACCGACAAACTATTCATACCAAAAGGATTATATCCATTGATAAGTTGTGAAGAGTTTAACCATAGGTAATCTCTTAACCATCCCATCAAATAAGTGGAGGATTCATTAAACTGTGAAACGTTACCTTGCCATAATGTAATGTGCTTCCAATGCCAATAAAAAGTAACCCATCCAATGGTATTTAACATCCAGAAAACTGCCAAATAAAATGCGTCCCAAGCCGAAATATCACAAGTACCGCCTCGTCCCGGACCGTCGCAAGGAAAACTATAACCGAAATCCTTTTTATCTGGCATTAACTTGGAACCACGTGCATCTAAAGCACCTTTTACTAAGATCAATGTAGTTGTATGTAAACCTAGAGCAATAGCATGATGAACCAAAAAGTCTCCAGGGCCTATTGTTAAGAATAGTGAATTACTATTCTCATTAACAGCATTTAACCAGCCAGGCAACCATATGCTTCGACCCGCATTGAATGCTGGGCCAGTCGTTGAAGATAAAAGTACATCGAACCCATATGAAGTCTTACCATGAGCAGATTGTATCCATTGGGCAAATATGGGTTCGATCAAGATTTGTTTCTCCGGAGTACCAAAAGCAAGCATGACGTCGTTATGAACATAAAGTCCCAAAGTATGGAACCCCAGAAATAGGCTGGCCCAACTTAAATGGGATATGATTGCTTCTTTATGGTCTAACATTCTTGCCAATACATTATCTTCATTCTGTTCCGGATTGTAATCCCTAATGAAGAATATAGCTCCATGAGCAAAGGCTCCTGTCATGATGAATCCTGCAATGTATTGGTGATGAGTATATAACGCAGCTTGAGTAGTAAAGTCCTGTGCTATGAATGCGTAAGCGGGTAAAGAGTACATGTGTTGAGCTACCAAAGAAGTAATAACCCCTAAAGAAGCTAGAGCAAGGCCTAATTGAAAATGAATCGAATTATTGATTGTGTCATAAAGACCCTTATGTCCACGCCCCAATCGACCCCCCGGAGGAATATGTGCTTCTAAAAGATCTTTCATACTGTGCCCAATCCCGAAGTTAGTTCTATACATATGACCAGCAACGAGAAAAATAAATGCAATAGCTAAATGATGGTGTGCAATATCGGTCAGCCATAAACTTTGTGTTTGTGGATGAAATCCCCCGAGAAGGGTTAGAATGGCAGTTCCTGCTCCTTGGGAGGTACCAAATAAATGACTACCGGAATCAGGGTTTTGAGCATAAAGATTCCACTGACCTGTAAAAAGTGGGCCTAACCCTTGGGGATGTGGTAATACATCTAAGAAATTATTCCATCGAACGTACTCCCCCCTGGATGCGGGAATAGCGACATGAACTAAATGCCCCGTCCAAGCCAAGGAACTTACTCCGAAGAGTCCTGACAAATGATGATTGAGGCGAGATTCGGCATTTTTGAACCACGAAACACTTGGTTTCCATTTCGGTTGTAGGTGTAACCAACCCGCTATTAAGGATGTGGCAGAAAGAAATAATAGAAAAAGAGCTCCAGTATAAAGCTCTTCATTAGTGCGTAAGCCGATTGTATACCACCACTGATAAACACCAGAATAAGCGATATTCACTGGGCCGAGAGCACCCCCTCGAGTAAAGGCTTCCACAGCCGGTTGACCAAAATGAGGATCCCAAATTGCATGAGCAATAGGTCTTACATGTAAAGGGTCCTGTACCCATGACTCAAAATTTCCTTGCCAAGCTACATGAAAAAGATTTCCGGAAGTCCACAGAAAAATTATTGCTAACTGCCCGAAGTGAGAAGCAAAAATATTCTGATAAAGACGTTCCTCAGTAATATCATCATGACTCTCGAAGTCATGTGCGGTAGCAATACCAAACCAAATACGACGAGTAGTGGGGTCCTGAGCTAAGCCTTGGCTAAACCTTGGAAATCTTAATGCCATAATGCCTTTCAAATCCTCCTAGCCATTATCCTACTGCAATAATTCTTGCTAAGAAGAATGCCCATGTTGTGGCAATTCCACCCAGAAGGTAATGGGTTACTCCTACAGCACGTCCTTGTACAATGCTCAAGGCTCTAGGCTGAGTAGCAGGAGCAACTTTTAATTTGTTATGAGCCCAAACGATAGATTCAATAAGTTCTTGCCAATAACCACGGCCGCTGAATAGAAACATTAAACTGAAAGCCCACACAAAATGAGCACCTAGGAAAAGAAGGCCATATGCAGATAATGACGAACCATAAGACTGAATTACTTGGGATGCCTGTGCCCATAAAAAATCACGGAGCCACCCATTAATAGTAATGGAACTCTGCGCAAAGTTTCCTCCTGTGATATGAGTTACTACCCCTTGATCATTTATACTACCCCAAACATCCGACTGCATTTTCCAACTGAAATGGAATATTACTACCGAAATAGAATTGTACATCCAGAATAGACCTAAAAAGACATGATCCCAGGCGGATACTTGACATGTCCCCCCTCTTCCAGGTCCATCACAAGGGAAACGAAAACCAAGATTTGCTTTATCAGGTATCAAACGGGAACTACGAGCGAATAGAACCCCTTTCAGTAGTATCAATACTGTCACATGGATCGTAAATGCATGAATGTGATGTACCAAAAAATCTGCGGTTCCTAATGGAATAGGTAACAAAGCCACTTTGCCGCCTACTGCTACTAAACCACCACCCCCCCAAGTCAAGCTGGTGCCTGTTGTTGCACCAGGGGCTGTTGCACCAGGCGCTAAGGCGTGGGTGTTTTGTATCCATTGAGCAAAAACGGGTTGTAATTGTATAGCGGTATCTGAAAACATATCTTGGGGACGCCCTAAAGCACTCATGGTATCATTATGAATATACAAACCAAAACTGTGAAAGCCTAGAAATATACACGCCCAATTGAGATGGGATATGATTGCATCTCGGTGCCTAAGGACACGATCTAATAGATCGTTGTATCGAGTAGTTGGATCATAGTCTCTTACCATAAAAATGGCTGCATGCGCAGCAGCACCAACTATGAGAAATCCACCGATCCACATATGATGTGTGAACAACGAAAGTTGTGTCCCGTAGTCAGTAGCTAGATATGGATAAGGGGGCATGGAATACATATGGTGAGCTACAACAATAGTTAAAGAGCCTAACATAGCTAGGTTAAGAGATAATTGAGCATGCCATGACGTTGTTAGGATTTCATAGAGGCCTTTATGCCCCTGGCCAGTAAATGGACCCTTATGAGCCTCTAAAATCTCTTTTAGGTCATGACCAATGCCCCAGTTGGTCCTATACATATGACCGGCTACCAGGAAAAGAATTGCAATAGCTAAATGATGGTGTGCAATATCGGTCAGCCATAGACCCCCTGTTACTGGATCTAATCCTCCACGAAAAGTCAGAAATTCTGCATATTTTGACCAATTCAAGGTAAAAAATGGGGTTGCTCCCTCTGCAAAACTGGGATAAAGTTGAGCCAAAAGATCTCGATTCAAAATGAATTCATGAGGAAGTGGGATCTCTTTAGGATCTACTCCAGCGTCTAGAAATTGATTAATCGGTAGAGATACATGTACTTGGTGCCCCGCCCAAGCAAGAGACCCAAGTCCTAGTAACCCCGCTAAGTGGTGATTCAACATGGATTCTACATCTTGGAACCAAGCCAATTTTGGAGCAGCTTTGTGATAATGGAACCAACCAGCAAAAAGCATTAATGCTGCAAAAATCAATGCACCAATTGCGGTACAATAGAGTTGTAATTCACTAGTTATTCCAGATGCTCGCCAAATCTGAAAAAACCCAGAGGTTATTTGTATTCCTCGGAAACCCCCGCCCACATCACCATTCAATATTTCTTGGCCCACTATTGGCCAAACCACCTGGGCACTGGGCCCAATGTGAGTAGGATCACTTAGCCATGCTTCATAATTGGAAAAACGGGCACCATGGAAATACATGCCACTCAGCCAAAGAAATATGATAGAGAGTTGACCAAAATGGGCACTAAATACTTTTCGAGAGATCTCCTCCAAATCACTGGTATGGCTATCGAAATCGTGAGCATCGGCATGTAGGTTCCAGATCCAAGTGGTAGTATCTGGACCCTTAGCTATTGTTCTTGAGAAATGACCGGGTCTGGCCCATTCCTCGAAAGAAGTTTTTATGGGATCCCTATCCACCAAGATTTTCACTTCTGTTTCCGGCGAACGAATAATCATTGAGTCCTCCTCTTTCCGGACAAAACATACAAAGAGACCCGCCAACAGTCAAGTAATTAGTGAACCTCTGAGAGATATTTCTAATTAGTTTCTTTTTTCTATCTCCCATCTATCTATTTTCTTTAGTTATTCACTAGTTTAGTTATTCACTAGAGCAATTATGATCTGGAAGTCGATCCGGGGCAAGTGTTCGAATCTATTATGACATAGCCATGAGGCGCTCAACGGACCTTGAGAATCCTAGAAAATCCTTCCCGACTTCGGCTTGACACCAATTTTTTGGTCTAGTGTA